>CALYLW010000252.1:497500-670000 GCA_944989445.1 Ampullaceana balthica
AAAGATGACAATCCAGACCAAAAGTATGTAACCCCCAAATGCAGTAGTGAGTGAGATGTCACTCGTGTGAGAACCACTGCATCTAGATTAAAACATCAGCATCTGGACTTTGGCAGGGATTTTGAGTATAATGAAAGAGTTGGCAATGATGGATCTGGGGAATCTAGGGAATAATTATGGTTGGAAACTGTGCCACTCTTGCTTGGATCCTTCGAGCCTGTCGCTGTTTGGCAGCTATGCTTCGGGGCAGCTAGGCATGGGCAGTGAAGGGCTAGATACTAGTGGCAGTGGGAATATACGAACATCTTGAAAATGGGCTTTAAATGAACTGGGCATTAATGCTCTTAGACCTTCACGCATCTGGGCATCTTCGTGCGTTTAGTAATTGTGGCTTTGGGAAATAATTTTAGAATCTTCGACCATATGTTAGTACTTTTAAAAGTAGAAACTTAAATATTAGATGTGTTTGTTGAACATCCTGAGCCGTACTCGATCTTTTGGACAGTTACTGCACCATAAATATGAAAGTTACTGCACAATAATAACTAAATATTACTTCACCATAATAACCATGCTTTAAAAAAAAATTAATCAATACAAAAATTGAAAAGCCCTTATCTAAACCAAAGTAATATCTGTATTTTATCATCTCTGATGGCATATATAAAATAATAAATGACTCAGCAGACGGGAGAATGTTTTTGTTTTTAAAAACTTTTTTTTTCGTGCCCAACACACAGAATTTCTGATTTCTGCTGCAGCGAGACAGCTGCCAAATCAATATCTTCATGTTTATTCAAAGGCAGATCCTTGCAGCTAGGTCATTGAAGTGTCGTCATGTTAAGATAAAGGCAGGTCCATGCAGCTAGGTCACTGAAGTGTCATCATGTTTGGTTCAAAGTTCAAAGGCAGGTCCTTGAAGCTAGGTCAGTCATTGAAGTGTCGTCATGTTTGGATCAAAATTAGGTCTTTGCAGCTAGGCCATTGAAGTGTCGTCATAGTCAGTAAAAGGCCGGTCCTTGCAGCTAGGTCACCAAAACAACAAGTTTTTGGTGGGTTCATTGAAAAACAAGTCCTATGGCCTTGTCATATTATGGCAGAAATCTATCAATAGAATCTATTTATAACTCGGTAACTTCCGGAGGGTGTCGAGAGGACAACTTGTAAACATTTGTTCAATACTATTACTGTGAAGGGACTCAATGAAGTGGACTAAAACTTGTTCAACGGCTTACTTTTTATGGAATTTGAAATGAAAATATAATCGTAGATATAAAGATATATTATTTTGAGGGAAATAGAACGTCATTTGCGCATGTGAATTATTTTAATGTATCAGTGATTCTAGATATGGCTAGGATCATTCTCTCGTTTGTTCGTGATTTTTATCCATACTATTTAATACTAATTTTGAATAATATTTAAAGTCATTTTTTTTACTAGTGCTTCTCTTTTGAAATAATGAATTACAAAGTACTTTGTCTCTCGAAAGTCTCTTCCGACTTCTATTCAGGTAGCTAATTCTGATACACAGTTCACAACATCCTCTAGGAATCTGGGCTACATAATTTCTGACAACATGTGTACCAACAATTTCATCAATCACATCTGTCGCTCTGCCTACACCGCCATCCGTCAGATCAGCTCAAATCCTTCACTACATAACAATTAGTGCAACGAAAACTCTAGTCAGTGCTCTTGTTCTCTCTCGTCTTGATTATTGTAATTCTCCTCTTTCTGGTTCGCCTCGCCAAAGCAATACATTGAAAAGCCACAGAAAGTTCAAAATTCAGCTGCCTGGCCAACTCTCTCTCTCTCTCTCTCTCTCTCTCTCTCTCTCTCTATATATATATATATATATATATATATATATATATATATATATATATATATATATATATATATATATATATATATATATATATATAATATATATATATATATATATATATACTAGTAGACCCGTCGTGCGTTGCAACGATCAAAGTAAAAAGGAATAAATTTAAAGAAACCAATGAGTGGTATGTTTAAAAATAATTCAGAAGAAATCTTCGTGGAAGTGTGAAAAAAAAATCCAAGTTTCATAGCAAACGGATAAATAAATTAATAATTAAATAGCGTACAAAAGAAGAAACGATATTAAGGGCCCCGGCCCCAAAATGAGTGATATTATAGTTGTTTTTTTTTATTGCCATTGTACTCATTTCTTAAACGTTTAAGATTTTATTCACTATTCAGTCATTAACAATCTTGACAAATAATGACACATGTATCCATTATTATACAAATTGAAATTAACAGGTGTTTTGAACTTTATATCTTGCCCAGAATGGGCCCTGGGGCCCTTAATGTTGTTTTTTATCTATTGTACTCAATATATATTCCTCAATATCGTGTAAAATTGAATAGGGAATACAATGATTAAAGTTCAGTAAAAAGACTTTTTCGAAGGAATGGAAATTAAGAGTTCAGTCCCCTATAGTAATATAGGCTCTTAAGTTTTTATATTCTAAGTTTTGTCAAAATCCAGTTTTTTTCTCAATATCTAACTCTTAAACTACTTTTTATATACCTACAATAGGGGGAAAATAGCATTAAGGGGCCCTGGCCCATTCGTTGCAAGAGGTCAATTTCAAAAACCTGTTCATTTTAGTTCATTTTTATTGTGGCTATATTTCTCAAGCTCTTTAAAAAGTAAATAGGAAAAATATCTTAAACATATACGAAAAAAGATATTTGGGGCCCCGGCCACGAAGATATTGGCATTAGAAGTGCAGTGTCTATAGTATTTTAATATAGGCTACCAAGTTTTTGTGTGCAAAGTTTGGTGAAGATCTATTCATTTACTAAGTAGCTAACGTAGAAACTATTTTTATATAGCTCATATAAGATAAAAACGACATTAAGGGTCCCAGGGCCCATTCTGGGCAAGATATAAAGTTCAAAACATCTTTTCATTTCAATTAGTATAATAATTGATACATCTGTCATAATTTGTCAAGATTGTTAATGACTGAATGGTGAATAAAATCTTAAACGCTTAAAAAATGTGAATTTTTGGGCCCCCAGCCCCAAAGGAATGAATATTAGCAGTTTAGTGCCCTATAGTATTTTAATATTGGCTATCAAGTTGTCATATACACATTTTGGTTAAGATCCAATAATTTACACAGTAGCTAAAGCTTAAACTAATTTTTATATAGCTCGTATAAGCAAAACATGACGATATGGGCCCCCGGCGCCCCATGAGTGTTAAATTTTGAAAAAAGTGATAGTTACCATCCCGGGAGCATACTCAACAGTCTTGAAAAGTTTCATGACGATCGGGTGAATGGTTTAGACAGCTATAAAGGACATTCATACACACACAAACATATTTAAATATTTATATATATATATATATACTTGAAAAATACCCGCACTTTGTAGCGGGAGTGTGCTGACCCTTTATCCAAGTATTAGGTGTTGGTTATTACAATTTTTATTTGCCAAGTTAAATTTCAGATTCAACTATTTAGTTAAAATCTTATGAGAAACAGAGATATGCCATTTTACCGCGTGAGTTGTTTTCACTTAATGCAGTGCCTTTTAACATAACCTTACTATTCAAAAGATATGACTTATTAAATAATGATTCTTGCCGACCATAATAACTAAATTTACAATTTCATTCCCACCTGTACAAAATTAACATAACTTATATGTTTTCCGAAAGAGCTCTACCACCCTCGTCACTCAAAAATTTAATATATAATTACGAAACTGCATCGTATCACAATTGTAAGTTATATAATATTTGTAACCACGTCTATGAGATAAAGAACATGTGGCACTATCCCTTTAAAAGGCAAAAGCTAATTGACTCATAGCGCAAATAAACAAAATTATAAATGTACTTTCTAAAATACTATTTTTAAAAAAAACGGTCGCATTAAAATGATATAAAAAATGTGCACACCATATTTAGACATATAGAAAGCTGGCCGCATAAAATAAAGTCTTGTTATAAAGTAAATGTACTGGACCAAAATAACTCTTCATTGCGACGTATTCATCATTGTCTAAACAGGGAAATAATATTTAACATTTTTACGATTTATATTTACGGTTTATAAGCAATGTGTATAATTTCAAAAAGGAATCGTTTTTTTTTGTTCCCTATTTCGGATAAGGCATCATATTTTGTAAATTATATTCAATGCACACACACACACACCAGATTTTATATCTGAAAAATAAAATACATTAAAAAAAATATTCAACCGTCTGTTAATAAGCGCATCTTAAAAATGATTAAAAGGCAATTTTAGAAATGGCCTATGCTATTCTGAATGCAAAGGAATGAACATAAAAACATATTCAATTCGAATTCATATTAATTAAGCGTTTTCAGGATCACTTCATTAAATTCAGTCAACTTTTGTTAATACGTTCGGTAGCGAAAGTTTATAATGTATAGTGTATATAAAGCTTAAGTAAACAGTTTTAAAGTGTACGTTTATTTGACATAGGCCATCGCTTTCAACATAAAATAAACTCGCTACATCTATGGTTTTTAATTAAATGTCGAGTTATGAATTAAATTTTAAAAATCCCAATTTTATTCATTGCATGTAAAATATTATTACAATGCATCGTGAAAATAATTGAAATAAAATAATTTAAACGCATATGTAATATATAAAGCTCAGTTGATATTTTTATGTTTGTTTGTTTGTATCCATTAAAAAAAGGCCACTGCTTTGTTGACATTTTTCCAAAAGATCTCTGCCACTGTCGTCACTAAAAAAGCTCTTATATATTTACGACACTGCAATGTAACACAATTGTAATTAATACAATATTTGCAACAGCGTCTATGAGATAAAGATAATAAAGATAAATTAAAAAAATTAGGTTATATTCCTAATTTTAAAAAAACAAACAAAACAAATCAATTTTATGTTAAAAATGCATGTGAAACTATCACAATAATCGATTTTATAAATGGCATATGTTAATCCATCATCAAAGGAATGAACATAACATATTCAATTCGCTATACAAAATAATTAAGAGTTTTCAGGATCACTTTATTTAGTTTAATCTACTTATGTTAATAAGTCCGGTAGCCTAAGTTTAAATAGTATAAGTGTATAGGTTATGTAAAAGACAACAGCTTATGTAAAAGACAAACAAAATATAAATGTTATATTAATAGGACACAGCTAAATTTAAGATGCGTACACGAAAATGTGCGCACAGTAATCAGGCGATAAAAGATTTTAAAACGTGCACCGCTAAAAATGAAGCCTTGAAAAAAATACTGACACAATTATTACATAAATAGGTTTTTCATTAAATGTCGAGTTATGGAACAGAAAATAATTAAAACAAATTCGCAATTAAATTTAAACGTGTAAACAATTAAATCTAATGCATCGTGTGGCAGTTGTAATTAAATATGTTTAATGTCTATCTAATATATAGAAAGTAACAGTAAAGAAAATGACAATTCTTTGTACTACACAGCTCAAATTATGAAGCGTACACGAAAATGTGCGCACCGTAATTAGACATTATAATATTTTTTCAAATGCGCACGGCTGAAAATAAAGTATTGGCATTGGGGAAAAAAAACGTCACCAAAAGTAACTCGCTTTGAACGGCATTTGAACGTCCGCGTAAATTTGTTCAATACAGAAATGAGGTTAAATTTTTTATTCTTTGTCTCTGCATTTTCTGATTATTTAATTTACGGCATTCGGGCAAAAGGGACAATTACAAAAACTAACTTAAAACCACCTTCAGGGTAAAAGGAACCGTCCTGCCAAATTTGGTCCCCGTCCGTCATTTGGTTTTTCCGTGATTGTCTAACAGAAAGTCGAAAAGTGAAACATACAAACATACAAACATACAAACATTTGAGCTTTATATATTATATATATATATATATATATATATATATATATATATATATATATATATATATATATATATATATATATATATATAATATAATATAATATATTAAATATATATAATTTGCAATGTCACGTCTGCATTGTCTGTCCGTGACGCTACTAATTTTATAAAAGCAGCGCACCAAATTACTGCACCAATGCACCAAAAGGTGTGCAAATTAAATATGCACATTAAAAAAAATATTATATGACGTCATTGTTTTCGCTCATATTTTAATTTTGGAAAAGGGATCAATGTAACAAGAGGATTTGATGATAGTTAATTATAAAATAAAAAAACAAAGGGGTGCCTTAGGCGCCCTACGACCCCAATTATAAAATACTTTGTGTACATTTCAGAAAGTTTAATATTTCGTATTTATCAAACAAGGACAAGTTAGTTAAAGAAGCGCTGTAAAAAAATATTATATGACGTCATATGCTTTAATCAGTACCAGCCCTACTATTATTACTGCAACCCCTATTATAAAATACTTTTTGTACATTTCAGAAAGTTTAATATTTCGTATTTATCAAACAAGGACAAGGTAGTTGGGCTTTTGAAACAGTGCATTTTTTATTAAATAAATAGATATCAGCTGAAACCTTTCGTCATTTTTGACGGGTGATACGCTAGTATATATATACATTTCTCCGCAACTTTTTCATTCACTTCAATGGCTCCCTATACAAGCATGAATAATTACAAAGTATATGGTCTCTGTCACAACTTCTTTTCTCACGTAGGCCCTTCCTACTTACTGAACTTCTATCTATCTACTCACCCACCCTTCAGATTTGCTCTTCTGCAGACACATGTCTCCTGTCTGTTCTTAAGACAATATTTGATGAAAGGTCTTTCTCTTTGTGTGCCCCAAACAATGCACTTCTCTACCATTACACATTCGCAGTATTCCAACTACTAAGAACTTAAATCTTCAAATTTAACTTTAAAATTAATTAAATAACATTCAGAAATTTCTTTACCAGATCAACGTAGCCCATATGCTGCGTAATGTCATTATATGTTGTATTTTAGATATACGTGTTTTGCATTTGATTTAATTGATAATTATGTGTTACTAATTTTATGTAAAGCGCTGTGAGCCAATTTGTTTCCAATTACTGCGCTGTATAATTTATGAAATTATTATATCTATTATTTAGCGCTGTGAAAATTAACGATTAATTTGTCGATTAATCCGTAAAATTTTTAATCGATTAAAATTAATTTGATCGATGAAAATTTGATTAAAATTTCAGAAAATAGTTCTAATATTTTTAACCAATTTATTAATAATTTATATTTTTTGCTACTTACATACTTTCCCTCCTATTATTATTAGTTATTTAGACGTGCATACGTAAACAAAAGGGTGTCTCTAGCTTGTTTCTTTCATGGCAGAACGAATTTGCTGTGTTACGTCACAAAATTTGATGGAATTACACCGACTTAGCCGATTTCACGATATAATGAATCGTGTCTTGACGCGTTCTATATATGCGTTATAAAAATATAATTAATCGATTAATCGATTAAATTATTTTTTTCCGATTAATCGAACAAATATGCTTTTTTATCAGTACCAGCCATACTATTATTATACAGTCGGGCCACTCTAAGTCGAACTCAAGGGGACCTGAAAAAAAAATCGACTTGCGGAGTTTTCGACTTCGGGAAAATGGCGTAATAGGCGCAGATTAATCAAGGACAATGTTGATATTGAGAATGGGGGGGGCAACAGCCATTCTGACGAGAAGGAAAGAGAGGCGGTGTCTAATGTTCCTTAAGAAAGGAAGCCAACTTTGCTTTGACATACCGGCACCACTGAGAAACCCTCCCCCCCCACACAAACACTTTACTCCCTCTACAGTGGGATGTGCAGGGGGGGGGGTTTAAGATTTTTATTTTTAAAATGAGTCATAGTATGTGGTAAATGGACACGGTTTAGTTACCCTTCTTCCATACATTCTTTTTTCTTGTCTAGGTCATTTTTGGTCTCAAAATATACGTTTACATGTCTCTACGAAACACGTGTTCTGAAATGTCGCCCCAGAATAATAGCCCAAACGCCTTGGAAAATTCGACTAAGGGAGGTTGGAAGCCACAAAATCTTAGATTTAAAAAGATCTAAAATACATTAGTCTTATGGAATTCGGCCGGACCTAACAATTCGATATAGGGAGGTTTTCGAGTTAAGGAAGTTCAACTTAGCGAGTCCGACTGTATTACTAATGAATACTACGAAATACGTTGGCATATCTTTTATGAGGCCCCTAGAAGACAGTAATAAACATTAAATCAAATATAAGTTAAGACTAGACTGCTAATACTAATATTAGGATTAATATTTACGACTATCGAACGACCGCTTACACTTACCCATTAAATTGTCCATGCTTATCTCCATCATCCCCCTGCATTTCACTACTTTATTCTGCTGAAAAACTAAACGGAAATAAATATTTTTTATCTGCACTAAATTGCCACAAAAAAGATAGTTCTCATTGAGATCAATGTATCAAATTACACGGCGGTCGTAATGGATATTTCAGAAATGTTTGACCTCACGTCCTAAAAATAGCCTACGACCGAATGGGTTACGACTGTTCCCGGTCTTAGAAACGACAAGCCCTAAACATCGCTTGTGTGTTGGGATTGGTGCTAGAGGGGCCACCTTCAAATGTGTAGTTTACTTAAGGATGGAGGCGTTACAAGACATTTGGAGGATAGACAGACTGAGTGAGAGATGGTTGCTGAACGGGAAAGAAAGAAAAGGTGGGGTGTGGAATAATGTGAACTTATTGTGATAGGGGGGTGAATGAAAGTAGAAAATGAAAAAGTGGTCGCACAGGGAAGGGGCGGGGAATAGAATGAGACACAGACACAGACATTTATAGTTTTTAAAATGATTTTTAAATTTAAAAAGAAAAAGCCGATAGTGAAAAAGAGAGAGAAAAAGTTTAAAATGCATTCCCATAATTCATCACTCAAATAAGACTGAATACAAGTTAGATTGAGTACAAATAAAAAGGTGTACAAGTAAGACTGAGTACAAGTAAGACTGAGTACAAGTAAGACTGAGTACAAGTAAGACTGAGAACAAGTAAGACTGAGAACAAGTAAGACTGAGAACAAGTATGACAGTGTACAAGTAAGACTGAGGACAAGTAAGACTGAGTACAAGTAAGACTGAGGACAAGTAAGACTGAGTACAAGTAAGACTGAGTACAAGTAAGACTGATTACAAGTAAGACTGAGGACAAGTAAGACTGAGGACAAGTAAGACTGAGGACAAGTAAAACTGAGTACAAGTAAGACTGAGTACAAGTAAGACTGAGTACAAGTAAGACTGAGAACAAGTAAGACTGAGAACAAGTAAGACTGAGAACAAGTAAGACTGAGAACAAGTAAGACTGAGAACAAGTAAGACTGAGAACAAGTAAGACTGAGGACAAGTAAGACTGAGAACAAGTAAGACTGAGAACAAGTATGACAGTGTACAAGTAAGACTTACAAGTAAGACTGAGAACAAGTAAAACTGAGTACAAGTAAGACTGAGTACAAGTAAGACTGAGAACAAGTAAGACTGAGGACAAGTAAGACTGAGAACAAGTAAGACTGAGGACAAGTAAGACTGAGAACAAGTAAGACTGAGAACAAGTAAGACTGAGAACAAGTAAGACTGAGAACAAGTAAGACTGAGGACAAGTAAGACTGAGAACAAGTAAGACTGAGGACAAGTAAGACTGAGAACAAGTAAGACTGAGAACAAGTAAGACTGAGAACAAGTAAGACTGAGTACAAGTAATACTGAGAACAAGTAAGACTGAGAACAAGTAAGACTGAGGACAAGTAAGACAGTGTACAAGTAAGACTGAGTACAAGTAAGACTGAGGACAAGTAAGACTGAGGACAAGTAAGACTGAGAACAAGTAAGACTGAGAACAAGTAAGACTGAGAACAAGTAAGACTGAGAACAAGTAAGACTGAGAACAAGTAAGACTGAGAACAAGTAAGACTGAGAACAAGTAAGACTGAGAACAAGTAAGACTTAGGACAAGTAAGACTGAGAACAAGTAAGACTGAGAACAAGTAAGACAGTGTACAAGTAAGACTTACAAGTAAGACTGAGTACAAGTAAGACTGAGAACAAGAATGACAGTGTACAAGTAAGACTGTGGACAAGTAAGGCTGAGGACAAGTAAGACAGTGTACAAGTAAGACAGTGTACAAGTAAGACAGTGTACAAGTAAAACAGTGTACAAGTAAGACAGTTTACAAGTAAGACAGTGTACAAGTAAGACAGTGTACAAGTAAAACAGTGTACAAGTAAGACAGTGTACAAGTAAGACAGTGTACAAGTAAGGCTGAGGACAAGTAAGACTGAGGACAAGTAAGACTGAGTACAAGTAAGACTGAGGACAAGTAAGACTCAGGACAAGTAAGACAGTGTACAAGTAAGACAGTGTACAAGTAAGACAGTGTACAAGTAAAACAGTGTACAAGTATGACAGTGTACAAGTAAGACAGTGTACAAGTAAGGCTGAGGACAAGTAAGACTGAGGACAAGTAAGACAGTGTACAAGTAAGACTGAGTACAAGTAAGACTGAGTACAAGTAAGACAGTGTACAAGTAAGACAGTGTACAAGTAAGACTGAGGACAAGTAAGACTGAGGACAAGTAAGACATTGTACAAGTAAGACAGTGTACAAGTAAGGCTGAGGACAAGTAAGACTGAGGACAAGTAAGACTGAGTACAAGTAAGACTGAGTACAAGTAAGACTGAGTACAAGTAAGACTGAGGACAAGTAAGACAGTGTACAAGTTAGACAGTGTACAAGTAAGACAGTGTACAAGTAAGACTGAGAACAAGTAAGACTGAGTACAAGTAAGACTGAGTACAAGTAAGACTGAGGACAAGTAAGACTGAGGACAAGTAAGGCTGAGGACAAGTAAGACTGAGTACAAGTAAGACTGAGTACAAGTAAGACTGAGGACAAATAAGACAGTGTACAAGTAAGGCTGAGGACAAGTAAGACTGAGGACAAGTAAGACTGAGTACAAGTATGACAGTGTACAAGTAAGACTGAGTACAAGTAAGACTGAGGACAAGTAAGACTGAGTACAAGTAAGACTGAGTACAAGTAAGACTGAGAACAAGTAAGACTGAGGACAAGTAAGGCTGAGGACAAGTAAGACTGAGGACAAGTAAGACTGAGTACAAGTAAGACTGAGTACAAGTAAGACAGTGTACAAGTAAGACTGAGGACAAGTAAGACAGTGTACAAGTAAGGCTGAGGACAAGTAAGACAGTGTACAAGTAAGACAGTGTACAAGTAAGGCTGAGGACAAGTAAGACAGTCTACAAGTAAGACTGAGGACAAGTAAGACTGAGTACAAGTAAGGCTGAGTACAAGTAAGACTGAGGACAAGTAAGACTGAGAACAAGTAAGACTGAGGACAAGTAAGACTGAGGACAAGTAAGACTGAGGACAAGTAAGGCTGAGGACAAGTAAGACTGAGTACAAGTAAGACTGAGAACAAGTAAGACTGAGAACAAGTAAGACTGAGGACAAGTAAGACTGAGGACAAGTAAGACTGAGGACAAGTAAGGCTGAGGACAAGTAAGGCTGAGGACAAGTAAGACTGAGTACAAGTAAGACTGAGGACAAGTAAGACAGTGTACAAGTAAGGCTGAGGACAAGTAAGACTGAGGACAAGTAAGACTGAGGACAAGTAAGACTGAGAACAAGTAAGACTGAGGACAAGTAAGACTGAGGACAAGTAAGACTGAGAACAAGTAAGACTGAGTACAAGTAAGACTGAGGACAAGTAAGACTGAGAACAAGTAAGACTGAGGACAAGTAAGACTGAGGACAAGTAAGACTGAGAACAAGTAAGACTGAGGACAAGTAAGACTGAGTACAAGTAAGACTGAGGACAAGTAAGACTGAGAACAAGTAAGACTGAGGACAAGTAAGACTGTGTACAAGTAAGACAGTGTACAAGTAAGACAGTGTACAAGTAAGACAGTGTACAAGTAAGACAGTGTACAAGTAAGACAGTGTACAAGTAAGACTGAGAACAAGTAAGACTGAGGACAAGTAAGACTGAGTACAAGTAAGACAGTGTACAAGTAAGACTGAGGACAAGTAAGACTCAGGACAAGTAAGACAGTGTACAAGTAAGACAGTGTACAAGTAAGACAGTGTACAAGTAAAACAGTGTACAAGTAAGACAGTGTACAAGTAAGACAGTGTACAAGTAAGGCTGAGGACAAGTAAGACTGAGGACAAGTAAGACTATGTACAAGATGAGGTGAGCACAAAATGAGATAAAAAATGACTTTTCAACTTGAAAAGACCAAATATTTGTTGTCCAGTAAATTTCAAATTGAAGGTAATTTTCTATTTTCTGAAAATGAAAAGTCATCCATTTTAACTTAGCCAATGGGCAGAAAGACACCTAGGAGGAAACCCTTAAGTCTTCCATTCCAAATGATCAATGGGTCTCACATCATCACTCATGTACCCTGATACATCGTCCTAAATCAGATATCGATGTCAGCGTAAAATGGAAATAGATTATTCTTTTCTTCTTTTTTTTCCCGGAAAGCCGTCACCCGAGGTCCAAGAAGTCGTGTCTCTGGGGAAACTGTCCTTTGCATGGAATGGCGCATTGATCAAATGGGTCAAGATAGGCAATTTCGTCGAAAGGTTTGTGGGGAAAGATACGCTTATAAAAGGGATATTCTTTGAACGTATGGGAACACAGAGGCTGGTCAGAACAATCCCTTCCACGGACAGTTGTTCCAAAACACAGAGGCTGGTCAGAACAATTCCTTCCACGGACAGGTGTTCCAAAACAAAGAGGCTTTTCGGAACAATCCCTTCCACGGACAGTTGTTCCAAAACACAGAGGCTAGTCAGAACAATTCCTTTCACGGACAGGTGTTCCAAAACACAGAGGCTATTCGGAACAATCCCTTCCACGGACAGTTGTTCCAAAACACAGAGGCTGGTCAGAACAATTCCTTCCACGGACAGGTGTTCCAAAAACACAGAGGCTATTCGGAACAATCCCTTCCACGGACAGTTGTTCCAAAACACAGAGGCTAGTCAGAACATTCCCTTCCAAGGAGAGTTGTTCCAAAAAGCAGAGGCTAATCAGAACAATCCCTTTCAAGGATAGTTGTTCCAAGACTCTTCAATAGATGGAATGAGATATTGAACAAATCAATTTTAAAAATACATCAGATTTCATATTTTAGACCGCAAAATTTAGAGACAATTATTTACAAATATATTAATACAAAGAATAGTTTCTAAAATGTATCAATAAAGTATAGATGTGCCGGGTTGGTACAAATATGGTTCAGTTTTTGAAAAAATTATGATAGATTTGGTTAAAACATGAATATATAAAACATGGATTTATAAATTATTATAAATATGATTCTTTAAATTGAAGAAACACGGAGTTGGTACAAACAGATTTTATAACGTATAGATGCATAGACATAATGCAAAAATGATTCTGTAAAATATAGATGTAAAGACTTAGTACAAATATGATTCTGTAAGCTATAGATGTATAGAGTTGTTCAAATAAGATTCTGTAAGCTATAGATGTAAAAAAAAATGGGTGCAAATATTATTCTACTAGGAGTTGTATGGCGCCGTACGCCCACTGCGGATGTAGGGTCCCTAAGCCGACCACTTTTTTTTTCAAAACCACAAGTAACTTATCCTTGTTTGATAAATACAAAATATTAAACTTCCTGAAATGAACACAAAGTATTTTAAAATTATAAATCCACAAATCCAATTTTTACATCGTTCACTTTCCCAAAATTAATATATAAGCTAAAACAATGACGTGATATAATATTTTTTACAGCGCGTCTTTAATTTATAACTATTTTACGCACCGGTGCACACCTTGTATTTTAAAATATAAGATCAAACAATGACGTCATATAATATTTTTTACAGTGCTAATCACCACAAGATTTTTTAAAACTGCAATAGACTGTCGTACATCGTTCCTCAGCGTTCCACGTCTATCCAGTGAGCCAGTGACTTGGACTATTATTTTATAGGGCACAACAAAATGTGTTTATATTCATATAATAAACCAAAAATGCTCCGTAAAGTTTTAAACGCAAGTTCTTATTTATTCCCCAGACATCAAATTGGAAACATCTTTTTTCTTTCATAGCAATGAAATCTGTCAAAATCTGTCGTTTTATCTTAGACAGAGAGACTGTCAAACTCCGTTGAACACACACAGAGAACACACACAGAGAACACACACAGAGAACACACACAGAGAACACGCAGATAGAACACACACAAACAAACACACTGAAACAAAGCACAGAGAACACACACAGAGAACACACAGAGAGAACACACACAAAGAACACACAGAGAGAAAATACACAGAGAACACATACATATAAAAATACACCAAAAAAACAACAACAAAAACACCCCAAACGAGGCTTCGCGTCCTAAATTTAAGCAGCCGAATTTCGAAAACCCAATCCTGTCGTTTATTTTTTGTTCCATTCTTTCCCCTGGTCAAAATCTGCAAGGTTCTATTTCCAATCCAGTAATCAGCTTCAACGGCCACAGGAAACTGTTGCGTAACTCCTGCTTCCGTAAGCTAATTCAGTGGCGCCGCGTTGGTCTAGGTTTCTACTCTCGTGACCAAACTCATCAAACTGAGAATAAGGGCTGGTTATTTCAGGTCGCTCTGGGTGCACATCCGTGCTCGTCGTACCGCACTCTCACTGCAACACACTCATTTCCCGTCACTAGCCTACAAAACTGCGTCATCTATCGTGCCACCGAATCATCTGCAAACGAAAAATGACTTGCGCGAGCTCCGCGGCTTGATCTTTACACCAGACGCGCTCACTGATAAATGAAGTATTGCAGAAGACACAGCCTAAAACAAAGTCTGAGTGAGCACTAAAAGTGCGCGGGGGGGGGGTTTAAGTATTTGTCTTTTTTCCTCAACCCCCCCCCGCCAGTGTTTTTTCAACGCGGATAAACAAATGCCATAAAACAAACACAATAAACGACTGCAAGGACTAATTGACTCCTCACGGGTTATACATTTTTAAAAATATTTTCGTATATATATTTTTTCATCGAATGTTCTAGCCAGAGGCGTAACAACGACTTGGCATCGGGGCAGTTGCCAAGGGCGCCGAGGGCTAATCCTTCAGTGATCAATTTATTCTGTATAATTTAGTAAATTTTCGCTATTTCTCAAGGGCGCAAAAAATGAAATAGCCAAGGGCGCGGAAAACCCAGTTACGCTTCTGGTTCTAGTAGTAATGTTGTCAAGCAAGAATTTATGTTTTCACAACAATCAACTTGTCCATGCAAACAGTTGCGTTATTGTTCATGTAATATTTTAACATTCGTTTTTTTTAACTACGACATGATCGTATTCTATTTAAGAAGTTATTGCATTCTATGCAAGAGTTTATTGTAATCTATTTAATAATTTATTGTAAGCCTTTGAAGAAATTATTGTTTTCTATTTAAGATTTTATTGAAATCTATTTTAAAAATTATTGTATTCTATTTGTGCTTATCAATATACATAATTTGAAATCTCTGTCACGTCTGTAGTGTCTGTCGCTACTAATTTTAGAAAGAAGCGCACCAAATTACTGCACCAAAAATGACACTTTTCGAACGATCCGCATAAAATTGTTCAATAAGATAATAAATGAATCAAATAAAATAAATTAAATAAATAAAAGTTCTGTATTACATTACTTTTTATTCTGATGTGTATTTTTTAAAAATAAATAGATTTCAGCTGAAATGTATTCATTTTGAAAACCTCCGTCATTTTTGACGGGTAATACACCAGTTTTAATATATTGTAAGAAACAGTATTATATTTAAGATTGTATTGTATTCTATTTAATTTCAGAATTGATTGTGTTCTTTTGAAAAAAAATGTATTGTAATCTAATTAAGCAGAGGTGTCTCTAGCGTTGGGGTCACCTCTTTGCAGTAGCTCATGATGTCAACCCCTCACAACTTACCCCTAAGGGTTGATCATTTCTAAGACCGAAAACTTAATAGCTCAATGAGTAATGTTCTATTTTTAGATAAAATTTTAGCGGAACAATGTTTTGAAGCATAAATACAGTCGAATCACTATGTTCTCAAAATTATTAGCATAGTAAAATTTCGAAACTTTTTTTCCTTTTTCAAGTCCAATTTGCTGTCTTAAATTAACGAAGAATTAAGAAATAGCTGACAAAATACATCCTTCTCAATATACCTACATTTACATATTGAGTCGTATCTTTTATTAAATTTTTATGAAATCTGTCCTTAAAAAAGATAAATATAGCCCCAATATTTCTATTAATAGCTCTCCGCCATATTATGACAAGGCCTATAGACCGCATTCGACTCTGTCAGTGCCAAATAACGGAACATAAAGAATTTTACACTTTGGTGTCACCCCTTGTGATGGTGTCACCCCTTGTGATGGTGTCACCCCTTGTGATGGTGTCACCCCTTGTGATGTTGTCACCCCTTGTGATGGTGTCACCCCTTGTGATGGTGTCACCCCTTGTGATGGTGTCACCCATGCAGTCGGCAACCCCGCCCCCCTTTAGTTACGCCTCTATTTTTAAGAATGTATTGTATTCTATTAAAGGAATGATTGCGTTCTATGTAATTATAAGATTTCATTATAATCTAGTAAAAAAATTATTGTATTCTATTTAAGATTTTATTGTAATCTATGTATACAATAGTTGTATTCTATTTAAGATTGTATTGTAATCTATGTAGACAATTGTATTCTATTTAAGATTTTATTGTAATCTATGTATACAATTGTATTCTATTTAAAATTTTATTGTAATCTATGTAGACAATAATTGTATTCTATTTAGAATTTTATTTTAATCTATTTAATTTAAGAACTTACTGTGTTCTATTAAAGAAATCATTTTATTCTATTTAAGATTGTATTGTAATCTATTTAATTTAAGCAGGGCCGGCCCTAGATTGTGCGGAGCCAAGGCAGCAAACGATGAGCATGACCCATGCACAAATTTGCATTTTTACATATATTAAAATTTAAAAAATTAAAAATTAAATTGCTTCCATGTTTACTCTATAACTTAACAGCATTGACACATCGAAAATTAAAGTTTAATTCATTTAATGGAAGATAATAAAATTAAAAAAAGAAGATGTTAATAATTAAAATGTTTTGTTTTGGTATGCTAACTGACGGTTAATATATGACATATATATATATATATATATATATATATATATATATATATATATATATATATATAATATATATATATATATATATATATATATATATATAATATATATATATATATATATATATATATATATATATATATATAACTTAACATTATAAACTATGCACACTAGCGTTGATTTCGTGCATCTTCTAATTCCACCTTGTTTTTACAACATTCATGAAACCATGTGAGCTTTGGCGGCTGCCAAAACCGGAAATAAGTTCATTATTGTTAAGAGCCTTAGCTACGTCATTCTGATCTTGAATAATTGTTTACCGCACATAGGTCTTAATAAGTTTTAGTTTCGAGAGGCTTCTTTCTCCGAAACCCAGGGTGAAAGGAATATTTTATGTGTTACGAAAGTCTCTATAACGTTTGTTCACTGAAAGAAACTGCAAAATCTAAACGGGATCGTTGTAGGTGACCTGCAAGAATTTTCATGAATGCAACTCTTCAGGTTCCTAACTTTCGCAGGCTGTGAGCTTTTTCTCCAGATTTTTAATGCAATTCAGTAGATCACTTTTTTTTGAATTGATGAAATTTATGAATAAATCCAAACGAGTCATTTTACCTCACGTAGTTGTTTAAAGCTACTGTTCGACGAAATGATTGCCATATCAACAACCTGGTTTAAAAAATATGTGCGAAAATTTTCCTGTGCATCTATAATTCCTTCAGCTTCTCCTTTATATACGAATTTTTTTTTCGAACTTTCTACTTTTTGAAAATGGGTTCAACTTCTAAGTCCGTAGCAATTTCTTTGCAATTGCTATGAATGTTTCAAAACCGACATCTCTGTAAAATTTCAACTATTTTCAAGTATGTACCATGCTGTCAAACGAAACGGCTAGATCGACAGAAATATTTTGTAATTCTTTGCTGATGTAATTAAATTGGAACAAAATGTGGAAACAAAAAGCAATTAAAACAATGGAATTGAAGTCTTAAGTTGTTTGCACAATGACTCGACTTCAATTCGAGCTTTTCGAAAATGGCATAATAGATTTCGACAGTTAAATATCGCACTCTATTTAAAATTTTCACAATGTTTTTTTCCATCTTGTTTAACAAAGTGGTTTCATCAGAAATATTTCGAAACATACTTGGAAAGTATATCCCATCCGTTTCTTGTGCAAATTGATGTACAGTAACATTAAAGTTACACGTTAAGTAAGAGGTAAAACTGTAGGACATGTCATGATATACAATATAAATCTAGCCCACTATAAAGGTCCTAATGGGGACCGTAGGTTGTCCTAAAATCGATATTGTCCTTAAATAAGGGATCTACGTTCTTTCAACTCACCACACCAAGTGGATGCCTACAATTAGCGTTTTCGTATTTTTAAAAAAAAATATGCTCACTAAAATGATCTGGTAAAAATACTTTTTTAATTAGGATTTCGGGTGATTATAATATTTAAATCCTTTATATTAACTCGTGGTGTCTGTTTGTTTAATTGGTTGCTTGTTTGTCGAAAAAAATTGATCGATTTTTAACCCCCTTTCTCGTAAGCTAGCGATCTGAAATTTTGCAGGCAGTTTTGTGCCGATGATAGAAACGATGTATTAAAATTTTCAGATCCATCCCATGTACTGTAATTAAATTCTTGAATTTTTAGATTATTTTATTTATCTCTATGTTTCATGTTATTTTTAAATCCCTTATATTAACTTCGCGGCCGTCTCATCATCTCTCTCATCATCCCATCATCTCATGGGCGGGCGGAAAAACAAAAGTCGAAAATGACCCACTTCCCGTGATTCGATCGAGCTGAAATTTGGCACACTGACCCGTCTGACCTAACAATGCATTGTAGCAAAATTTCAGATCGATCGAACGTACCGTAATTAAATTAATGCATTTTTAGTTTATCCTTATATGAGGTATGTAATTCAAATTCACGGTTTGTTATTGTTTTTTTCCCACGTGAAATTTTGAGCTGACGCATTGAGGCGACCCAACGAAGCGACGGGGCGCTTTTGTTTACATTTACGTGTCACTCTGAGCTCGGTCAAGCGAATCGGTAACCAGACTTTTCCCCTCTCCCCCTCCCACCCACCCATCCCCCCCTAGGGTTATGAAGCAAATTTGAGTTAAGACAGATTCAGTCTGTAAATGTTTGAAAATAATCAATACTGTTAGTTATGTCTCATATATAAGGGATTTATAGTCAAAAACTTTGTTTTTACGGGTTTGTTTTATTAAATCCCTTATATTAACTTCACAGGCGTCTCTCTCTGTGTCTTGGGCGGGCGGAAAAACAGAAGTAAAAAATGACCCACTTCCCATGATCCGATCGAACTGAAATTTGGCACACGGACCCGTCTAACCTAACAATGCATCGTAGCAAAATTTCAGATCGATCGAACGTACCGTAATTAAATTAATGCATTTTTAGTTTATCCTTATATGAGGTATGTAATTTAAATTCACTGTTTGTTATTGTTTTTTTCCCACGTGAAATTTTGAGCTGACGCATTAAGGCGACCCAACGAAGCGACGGGGCGCTTTTGTTTACATTTTACGTGTCACTCTGAGCTCGGTCAAGCGAATCGGTGACCAGACTTTTCCCCTCTTGGGAAAACTTGGTTTTCTACGTTTTTTAAAAAATTTATTGTATGTATGCTTTTTATCTAAATATTTATCATTAAAAATATATAAATAAAAGCTTTCTTGATAGCGTATTTTAAAAAAAATAATTACGTAACAATAGTAAAATTGTAAAAAAAAAGTTGAGTCAAAGCGCGGGGCCCTGAAAAGTGCGGGGGCCCAAGGCGTTTGCCTAGTTCACATTGCCCTAAGCCCGGCCCTAAATTTAAGAATTTATTGTGCTGTATTGAAGAAATTATTTTATTTTAGAAGGTATTCTTTTCTATTAAAGATATTTTGTATTCTATGAAGATTTTATTCCCCCAAACGCAAATTTTAAAGAAATACTTTAAAAAATGTGTTATCACAGTTTTGAGCATGCTCGTGTTTACCGTATTGACTAACACACTGATTAAAGAAACAAAGTTTATTCTAAGACAATATTAGTGGTTGGTTGTTCCTTTATGTTTGAAAATTAACAAAAACTTTTTTTAAAACATTTTTAAAAAAACAAACAAAAAACAACAACAAACAAACAAACAAAAACACAGCTGCCAGAAATCAGAAAGGAAAAAAAATATCAATTTCCTCGATAGCAATGTATTTTTCTTTCAAGTGATAATTAACATTTTTATTGCCCATCAAACTGGCAGGCGTCCTGGCGGTACCCAGATTGAAAAAAAAATTAATGCTGTCAGTATTGTGACACATTGAAACAGATTACGCTTCGCTTTCAATATTGTGACGCCATGAAATAAGATTAATGCACACTTTCAATCTACTGACGGATTGAAACGGATGATGTTTTCAATGTCTTTCAATTCTCAAATTAGAATTGAAGAAAAACAAAACCATCCAATTTTCTATTAGTAATGTTCACCAGAACTGGATGAAAAGCTATGAAACCTTGTATAAAAGAGCATAATGTTGTGAAACCTCGTATAAAAGGGCACAGTGGAGTGAAACCTCGTATAAAAGGTCATACTGTTGTGAAAACCTTATAGAAGGGCATACTGTTGTGAAACCTTGTATAAAAGGGCATAATGTTGTGAAACATTGTATAAAAGTGCATAGTGATGTGAAACCTAATATAAAAGGGCACAGTGGTGTGAAACCTCTAATAAAATGGCATAATGTTGTGAAAGCTTGTATAAAAGGGCGTACTTTTGTGAAACGTTGTATAAAAGGGCGCAATGTTGTGAAAGCTTGTATAAAAGGGCGTACTGTTGTGAAAGCTTTATAAAAGGGCGTACGGTTGTGATCTTTGTGTTCAAGGTTGCACCGCTGTGACGGCTAACACTTGTATCAAAGCCAGTATGTGCTGCGAGGGTTTTTAGAAAAATGCACACTGCTGCGAGAGGTGTTGTCGTCCATTAGGCATTTAGCTGAAACAGGTTGTGTATATGGGCATTTTTGTGAAACAGGTTGTGTCAATGGGCATATTGGGCAAACATGTTGTGTCGATGGGCATTTGGGCTTACAGGTTTTGTCAAGGGCAAATTGGGTTAAGAGGCTGGGGGAGGAGGCGTGGCTAAGCCATACGACCCGTAACCCCACACTTGACAATTTCATACACCGATCAGCTTGTACCTTTAAAATAACAGAACAAAAAACACAACGCAAAATAAAACCCCCCAAAAAATCGCCATTTCGTTCCTGATCCTTGCTGGCCATTGTACATAGAGGCGGCTCAGACCAGCCCTGTCCATGGTAAATGCATTAGGTAATGAAGATTGATGCAACAGCGAGTCCGGGGAAACAAACCTTCGTGCTCCGGCTTACAGAAGGGTGCGGTTAAATAGGACCTTACCGGGGCAGGCGCACGGCCGGGCACCGGGTCTAGAGAGGACGGTGTCAATGGGACCACTCGTGCGCCTGGGCGCCGTGCGGGGTGCCACCGAAATAAAAGGGCATAATCATCCCTGATGTCCGACTTAAATAGGCTCATTAGATTCGTGGCGCGCGTGGGGTTTAGGGCCCTTGTCATTTGTTGTGTGAGCGTTAAAGGGGCTAATCCGTAGGTGCATCAAGCAATGATTGAGGGGGGTGTGGTGGGGTGGGGTGAGGCGTGAGGTGGACAAGGAACTGTAAATAAGAGTGCGGTGGAAGAGAAGGTTAAATAACAGTGGTCTGGGCGAGTAGTTATAAATTTATAAAGTTATAAGAGTGTGGTGGAATTGAAACTATAAATATCAGTAAAATGTCAATTAATTTTTTAGTAGACTAAATATGTCTCGATTGAAAATTAAACTTACTCACATACAAAACTTAGCAGGACAAGGAATTTGCCCAACACAAACACGCTTTTGAAAAGGTGTCTCCCGGGGTGCATTCCTCTTTCATACCCCCCTGCAGGGCATGGAATGCACCTCTTCTTTAATACTCCCCATCTCGAACAGGGGAGTACCTCCTCTTTCATACTCCTTGCTCGGCCTGGGGTTCACCTCCTAATTCACACATACCTTCTCGGGGCAAATGCAGGAAGAAGCCTGATTCGCTGCAAACACAGTCGTTCAAACAAAACTTTGAATCTGGATTTGTTTGATAGATTGCGGAAAACTGTAAAAGTTGAGAAAAAAAATTAATAAAGTCACATCCAGCAATGTGTCGCTTTGCATTACTTCCTACATCCATCAAGTCTCGCGCGACGTCACTTCCCACAACCTTCCAGTCTCGCGCGTCACGTCAGCTGTAGTCGCATCATTGACATTTCATCGTAATGTTTTGTTCACATGTTCAAAACACGAAGCTGACTTGACAAAGCGTTCAAATGACTGTGGGTAGTAAAAGTTCCATAAAGTGATCAATTTTTTTTATTGTTGAGCCCTCCTAGGGGTGTAGCTAAAATAATTGCCTTGAAGGAGAAAACCAAGTTCTTTAAACACCCCCGAACACTATAAATATTTGTTAAAATTTAGATTGACAGATTATGCATGATCTTAATGTTATGTGTCATAAATTAGAACCCTGGGGGTGGGGGTGTGGGGTGGGACTGTAACAGCTACGTTATTCTCTTCTCCCCACCCCTCCCCGACCTAAATACATCAACGATTGCCCTTGACCTTAAACATTGCTAAGAATTCCGTTAAAAAAGTACTTGCACTAGACAGACTGACCTTCTTGTCTATGCCTTTTAGTGACCGCCAAGGTTTGTCCTATAATAGACAATACCTCTCGCCAGACGTCCTAGCTCATTGAGTGACCCCCACGGCTGTTGTAGACGGACGCCACTCCATAGAGTGACCACCGAGGATGTCCTAGACCAGTGCTTCTCAAACATTTTAGTACTGTGGACTGACTGGAATTTTTTCCATGGCACCAGGGACCGTTGAACTATTTTCGCTGTACTGACATGCTAGCGAAATGTCATTTCTTAGTATCTTCTTCGGACCGGCATCGGATGTCCCACGGACCGGCACCGGTCCGCCGACCATCACTTGAGAAGCACTGTCCTAGACAATGCCTCTCTCAACATGACTTAGCCCTTAGAGCAGTGGTTCCCAAACCTTTTTGACCCATATATCCCATGTTTATTGTCAAAACTTGCTCACGGACCCCCAAGTAATAAAAGGCATAAATGCGTAATACAAAAATTACCCCCCTCCCCCCACCCAAAAAAGCGCCATTTTGATGAAGAAGTATTTATTAAGATTATAACTTTAAATTAAAATTTAAAACAATTACTGACTTGGATGAAAGTGATTGAAACTTATGACTGTATATATGTCCGACTCTATGTTTGTGAGTAGCAACCACAAAACCCGACTAGCACACATGTCTAGTCGGTTGTTGCTTCTGTGTGTCTGTGTGTGTGATGATGATGTTCAAAGCGGCTTTTAGTTTTGATTCAATGTAATTGGTCACCTTTTAGTTCAAATGAGTTTTGTCAAATTTTCAAATAAATCAGTCATAAGGGGATATGTCTTTTTTTTGGTTGTGTAACAAATCGTTGTCTTTGCTTTCAAGGAATTTCAACACTCAATCAAAGAGTATAAAATCGAATTAAATAGGTACCTTTTGATAACCAACTTACTCCAGTGTGAATAAGTAAATGATTAGTCTTCATCATTTTCGAAACAATGTCGAGCAAATAATCTCTCGTTGAAGGCATTCCTTTTGATTTTATTATCTGCTCTCTTGGCGCAATGAAGTGATCTATGGAAACTTTCATTAACATTTTTTTGGAATAGATAATGTCCTTGACACAATGTACTGAAAATACATCCGCTACAGCTTGTTTTAAATATGCCATAAATTCAAGGGTATAGCTTTAACTTCAGAAAATCTTTTTAATTCAATAAATGACGTTTCAAATTTTATATCTGTTTCCAAACATTTAGCCATAATTAAAATATTTAACAACACTGTATTGTCTGCATTTTTTCTTCGGCTCACTCATTCTCATATCTGTCGTAGCACGCCACTTTTAATGATTATTAACTTTTTCAATGGAATGCTGTAGTGAGGATCTTTTGGAAAAAAATGATGATAGGATACAATTTAAATATATTATATAATTTCTTTACACACAAAAAATTACCGAACTTTGCAACCATCGATGATTCACATTAAAAAAAATTGCACTTTTCTGACCTACTTATAGGACTTATGCTTTTCGTGCATCAAACTTGAACTCTCAATAAGGGGCCGTCCATAAATGACGTCACGCACCTGAGTCACACTTTTGTGACGATGCGTGACGTGGGGGAGGGAGGGGGGTTGAAGAAATGTGACGTCACATCAAAAGGGTAACTTTAAATTAAACTTCCACTGAAATATTTGGTCGCTTACAATTTATTTAATGACTTTTTTTTTAAAATCAGTGCTTCTCAATGTGCCGGTCGGTAGGCCATCAGACGCTGGTTGGCGTAAGCTATCAAGACACGAAAATTAAATCTAATTATAATCCTTAAGTTTGAAAATCCACAAGATAACATATGAAATTGTTACACTGCGTCGTTTGATGTTGACATCAAAGCATTTGTGATGTAACCGCAGCTCCGTTTGGTTCTCTCATGAGTCGAACTTTTTTTCCCGTTACCCCAAAATATACAAGTTTATGTGTGCGTTACCCCCCCCCAACCCCCAGACTCTAGGTCCTGCTCACATGACTCGGGGATTTGGGGGAGCGTCGTTAGCTTCCGAAAATGCTACTGGTGAGTTTTACAAGCATGACAAGTGTCTAAAAATGATCTGAATAGGATTATGTGTAGATATTTTAAGTCAAAACGACACGGAATATCCTTTTTCTTTAAAAGGGGAAAAAAAAGGGGGGGGATCTATTTGATAGAATTAAAAACGTTTTAAGTTTGATATAATTGTTCGATTGGTTTTTGGTAAAACGCCCCTAGCCATTCTAGTCTTCTAGATCAGTGCTTCTCAAAGTGGTGGTCCGCGGACCGGTGCCGGTCCGCAGATGTTCTCAAAAAAACGACAGAAAAAATTGTCAGTGCAGGGAAAATAGTGCACTGGTCCCTGGTGCAATGGAAAAAAATTCCTGCCGGTCCGCCATACTAAAAAGTTTGAGAAGCACTGTTCTAGATATAATGGTAAATGAGCCCATTTAAAATTAGTCAAGTATTCATTAACTTTATTGAATGCATTAAATTCTTGACATCGCAATTCGAGAGGAGCACAAAACAACTTTTCTTCTTAGCTCAGTTTTTAAGGCATTAATTTTAAATATCACAGAAAGGATACGTGATACAGACAAGTCATGTGGATTAAGATTATTGTCACTCGTGTCAATATAAATGAAAGTAGGGTAGATTTAGGTGTCTTCGTATAGTACGTAGCTAAGAAATCTACATAGTTGTCAAATTTTTAAAAAAATGCATTTTCTGGAAGGAACCGGTTCAATAATGGGCATATGTTTCCAAGCGTACACGTTCACATGACGTATTTTAATATATCTAGTGGATTGTAGTGGATGTTATATGTCCCAAATGAGTCTGCATTACCCCCAAGAATTCCCTTTTTGACCCCAGATGAGGTTATTTACCTCTGTTCGCCGACCTCTTTCTTACGGGATGCCCGTCAGTCAATTGAGGGATTTTTTAAAAATACATTTTAAAAATGTTATTTTTAATACCGTAATTTTTTTTTCTAAACAAAGAAGTTAACCGTGATTATTAATAGTCAATGTTTAATTTGTATGCATTAAAATAAAATATAATCTAAGGATGTTTGAACACAGTTCGTTTTCTGAAGGCCGGTTAAATGTTTTTTTAAAAAAATGCTTCACGCGGGTTACGATATTACAATGTAGATCTTCACTAAATAAATAATAAATACTTAAATGTTAATAAAAGTGATTTGAAACATACTTATTTTCAAATAGAAAATAAAGTGTGTTTTTTTTTGTGTATTTTTTTTTGGTCAAAGATTTGTGACGTATTTTTAGAGGGGGGTCTAAGTTTTTGTGACGACGCGTGACGAGGTGGGGGGAGGGGGTAAAAAGTCGGCAAAAATCGCTTGACGTCATTTATGGACGGCCCCTAAACCAAGTATTTTGATTGGTTACAGCTGTGCAAATAACCCTTGTTCTACTTTCATTTCTAGTTAAACCAACATTGTATTCCATGACAGATAACACATAAGATCTGTATTTAATTAATTCTACTTTCATTTCTAGTTAAACCAACATTGTATTCCATGACAGATAACACATAAGATCTGTATTTAATTAATAGAAATAGTATTCAGATACTGTTTTATTAATTGTAATTTATTTAAATTATCATGATTTATAAAAAATGGATCAAAATTTAATTCTTTTTATTAAACTTTGCGCGGACCCCCTGACGTTGTTCAGGGACCCTCAAATCAATACCATGGACCCCTGGGGGTCCGTAAGGACCATTTTGGGAACCACTGCCTTAGAGTGACCACCAAGGCTGTCCTATACAATGCGTCTCCCAACACGACTTAGCCATTGGAGTGACCAACGAGGCTTAACTAGACAGATGTCACTCAACACAAGTCTTTGTCAACCTTTGGGAGTTGTTGTTTTTTTTGTTTGTTTTTTTTTCAAAATTAAAATTAAGAAGCCTCCACAATTTTCCCCATCCTTCCTAAGGTGTCACCTCACACGACAGTGATCCAGCGGTTCTAAACAAAATAAAAACTGAACACAGAGAATAACTGATAAGAAGAATGATGATGGAAATTGGGAGAGGAAAGAAGGAAGGTGGAGGTGGGGGGGTTGAAGGAAGAAGGATAGCGAAGAGACATACTCTCTCTGTCTACTGACAGAACTGCAAATGACGAGCTTAGCCGAGATGAGGGTGCTGTCTGAGGACGAGCTATTCCATTTACAAGTCAATTTTCCAGGGCGCGCATCTGTGTCTGCATTCATAGAGGATAAAATGGGGGCAGGAGGAGCGCGACATTTTGTATTAGGAATTTTGGCTTGAGGGGTGGGGCGCAGCTGTTGTGGGGTAAAGATGTGGTGTGTTGATGTGGTGGGGGAGGGGTGGGGCGCAGCTGTTGTGGGGTAAAGATGTGGTGTGTTGATGTGGTGGGGGAGGGGTGGGGCGCAGCTGGTGTGGGGTAAAGATGGGGTGTGTTGATGTGGTGGGGGAGATGTGGTGTGTTGCTGTGGTTGGGGAGATGTGGTGTGTTGCTGTGGTTGGGGAGATGTGGTGTGTTGCTGTGGTTGGGGAGATGTGGTGTTTTGCTGTGGTGGGGGAGATGTGGTGTGTTGCTGTGGTGGGGGAGATGTGGTTTGCTGCTGTGGTGGGGGAGATGTGGTGTGTTTCTGTGGTGGGGGAGATGTGGTGTGTTGCTGTGGTGGGGGAGATGTGGTGTGTTGCTGTGGTTTGGGAGATGTGGTGTGTTGCTGTGGTGGGGGAGATGTGGTGTGTTGCTGTGGTTGGGGAGATGTGGTGTGTTGCTGTGGTGGGGGAGATGTGGTGTGTTGCTGTTGTGGGGGAGATGTGGTGTGTTGCTGTGGTGGGGGATATGTGGTGTGTTGCTGTGGTGGGGGAGATGTGGTGTGTTGCTGTGGTGGGGGAGATGTGGTGTGTTGCTGTGGTGAGGGGGATGCGGTGTGTTGCTGTGGTTGGGGAGATGTGGTGTGTTGCTGTGGTGGGGGAGATGTGGTGTGTTGCTGTGGTGAGGGGGATGCGGTGTGTTGCTATGGTTGGGGAGATGTGGTGTGTTGCTGTGGTGGGGGAGATGTGGTGTGTTGCTGTGGTGGGGTAGATGCGGTGTGTTGCTGTGGTGGGTGAGATGTGGTGTGTTGCTGTGGTGGGGGAGATGTGGTGTGTTGCTGTGGTGGGGGAGATGCGGTGTGTTGCTGTGGTGGGTGAGATGTGGTGTGTTGCTGTGGTGGGGGAGATGTGGTGTGTTGCTGTGGTGGGGGAGATGCGGTGTGTTGCTGTGGTGGGTGAGATGCGGTGTGTTGCTGTGGTGGGGGAGATGGGGTGTGTTGCTGTGGTGGGGGAGATGTGGTGTGTTGCTGTAGTGGGGGAGATGTGGTGTGTTGCTGTGGTGGGGTAGATGCGGTGTGTTGCTGTGGTAGGTGAGATGTGGTGTGTTGCTGTGGTGGGGGAGATGTGGTGTGTTGCTGTGGTGGGGGAGATGCGGTGTGTTGCTGTGGTGGGTGAGATGCGGTGTGTTGCTGTGGTGGGGGAGATGGGGTGTGTTGCTGTGGTGGGGGAGATGTGGTGTGTTGCTGTAGTGGGGGAGATGTGGTGTGTTGATGTGGTTGGGGAGATGTGGTGGGGGAGATGTGTGGGGGAGATGTGTGGGGGAGATGTGGTGGGGGAGATGTGGTGTGTTGCTGTGGTGGGGGAGATGTGGTGTGTTGCTGTGGTGGGGTAGATGGGTGTCAATGATTTTACTTATTAATGTAACTTGTAGGTGTTCTCTCAATACATAACCTTGTACACAATAATCCTCTGAAGAACTTGTTTCAATAAAACAACTTCAATATGTATACTATGTACATAACATATAATTTGAGGTTATACAACGTCGAATACACTGGCATACATCTGCCATGACACCAGCCAACTCTTACACTGATTTTCCAACCTTCTTAGACAATGGGAAAGAGTCTCTCTTCCCGCGCTTTCACTCACGTGACCTCTACGTCATCCATCATGTGATTCACACGTGACATTCACCCTCATCCTTCAAAAAAAAATGTTTATGAAATACAACATTTTTGGTCTAAATAGAATCAAATTAATCTACATGTATATTCAAATTTCAAATATTTATCATCAATGGACATTCATTGCCTTACACACAATATCTAGACATAAAAATCAAGAGATAAAAATATGTAGGACTGCAACCTGTGCTGACAAAATGAAAATGAAATTTTAACACAAATATACTTATGTGTAAGTAAAATACTTTGAACAATCAATATTATTAAAATTAAATAATAATACGGTGGAATTCAAACACTGCTCCTTGTCTATTGTTCAGCGAATAAAAAGTTAATATTAATACAGTCTCTGGTTTTATCATTTAGCAATTCACAGACTAATATTAATACAGTCTCTGGTTTTATCATTTAGGAATTCACAGAATGTCTTTATTTATTGTCATTCTTTTTAATATGTCTGCAACCACATTGTCCTTTCCCTTCACAGGTTTAATGTCAAATTTGTAGTCGGCTAATAGCATAGCCCAGCGATTCACTTTTGCGTTGCTGATTTTCTTCTTGTTGAATGCCACAAGTGGTTTGTGGTCTGTTAGAAGGGTGAATGTTCTACCTAGAAGGTATTTTTGAAGTTTCTGTAGAGCCCACACTATGGCTAAACATTCTTTCTCTATGGTGCTGTAGTTACACTCTATTTTGGTTAAGTTTCTGCTCAGATACTGTTTAGGATGAAGGATGTCATCATGTTCTTGCATGAGACACGCTCCTAATGCAATGGACGATGCATCGGTAGAAACAATGAAAGGTTTGTCCCATTGAGGAGTCACCATGATGGGTTTCTTCCGAAATGCTTTCTGAATGTTCTCCAATGCATTGAGGCATTCTCATGAAAACTGAAATTTTCGAATATCTGTTGTTTTTGTAACTTCTGTTAGTGAGTGAACAATTTCTGCATAATTTGCAATGAAATTTCTGTAAAAGTTACATAGTCCCAGCAGGGCTTGCACTTGTTTCTTAGATTTTGGGACCGATAGGTTAAATATTTTGCCTTCATTCTCTGCAGTAAGAGTGACTGCATCCCCTCCTATTCTGTATCCAAAAAATCTATATACTTCTTTCCAATGTATATCTTTTCTGGTGAGATTGTCACATTATGTTTATTGAGTCTATCCAGTACAGATTCAAGTGTATGAATATGTGTTTCCCAATCTTTAGTGTGGATACATATGTCGTCGACGTAATGTACCACATTTGGAATTCCTTGTAACATCACTTTCATAAATATGTTAAAAGTGGCTGTACTGTTGACTAGTCCAAATGACATCACTAACAATTCATACACATCTCGTGTTTTAACCAGGTGGAATTCACTCAGTTTCAGGCTGTTAATGTTTGTCGCGATGGAAAATAATCAATACTTTAATTTCTGTCTCCTATATAAGGGATTTATAGTCAAAAACTTTGTTTTTACTGTTTTTTTTAAATTTAAATCCCTTATATTAACTTGCTTTGTAGGTTCAATCGGACATCCGAACCGACTATTTGTTTATAATTCTTTCACGTGCCAGTTCAGTTCACGTGTTGACGCCGACCGTCGATGTTCACGCCCCCTACTTTCCCGTCGCCCGGTTTTAAAAACCAGGGGAGATCATTCTGTTTCAGTCTGTCAAGGGTGTCGTTTAAACATAATCACTACTTTTAGTTATGTCTCACATATAAGGGATTTATAGTCAAAAACTTTGTTTTTTACATCTATTTATTTTCGTTTTCTTCTCCTGGGGGTTATGTGTATGTGTGTGTGGGGAGTTGACTTTAAAGACGCCCCCCCCCCACACACACCACTCTGTCTCGGCCCAGGGACTAAGTCACATACAAACGTTAGAAAACACTAGCCTGTTGATACTAGCCGATTGATCCGTCAGGCGACTGGCAGACCGGTGGCCGCGCGGTCTGCTGGGCCGTTAACCGGGTTAGGAGAGGGAAGTCACTCGTCCCCACCGCCAACCTATGTTGAGTCTGTAACGCGATTGTGTCATGGTGACCTTTTAAAAAGAATAATATCCCTCAACCCTACCCCCCACCCCACACCCCCTCGAGAAAAAAAAGAAATTCGAAAAGTCTGATTTTTCACTTGATGATCCATTAAATTGTGCCAGAACTCAACTTTGAGGAAGAGTTATCTCCCCGTGTTTGAGTGAATCTTCAGACGAGGAGTTTATCTTGGAACAATTTTATGCCCTCTCGTGAAGCATTTCAATTTAAAGTCGGGTTCAAATTTACAGTTCAAGATCAACTTAAATTCCTGACATTTTATTTTGCTGAATCGTTCACATATTTGACTTGAATATTTTCCACCACAATCTATATATACAGAAATAAATAAATAAATAAATAAATAAAAAAATAATAAATATTATATATATATATATATATATATATATATATATATATATATATATATATATATATATATATATATATATATATATATATATATATATATACAGGATGGCCCAAAAAAAGTCGGACCGCCTAGGGCAATCTTTTGCAATATATATAAATTTATGTTTTGAGCGGTTTTCAAACCGTAAAATTATTCTTACTTACTAACTCAACGCATGACGTCATTATTTCGTTAACTCTCGTCGTAAATTTGCAACAATAGATCAACTGAAATTGGACATTGTTGAAGAGTGGCAACATTTGTGTCAGCGGTTTATAAACAAGAGCATTGACCAGTGGCAAAAAAACTTTTGAGAACCGAGGAGGACACAATGCATTTGAATTCTGATTTTATATAAATTAATATTTTGGCAACAATTTACTTGATGTTTTGTAGAAAACAACACCAAAAAAAAATTATTTGAAATATACAAGACGGTCCCACTTTGTTGAGCCACCATTTATATATTTATCTTATCTTATCTTATCTGTTTACAGACGCTCCTTCTATACAGCAGATTATTGCGTCCTACGCTTATCTATGGTTTGTGTTTAGTCCTGCATTTTTATTAGAGATTTAAATGCTGATAAAGTGTTGGTTTTCCTGGATTCTTCAGGCAACCCATGCCACGCCCGAATTCCGGACGGGAAGAAGGAAAACTTGTATGTGTTTGTTCTTGCATACGGAATAAGAAAGGTGTTTTTATCCTTATGTCTATCTGAGGGTTGTATTAAGTTATCTTTGTGTTGTATTTCTAAATTAGAATTAATTGCTTTATGTATGATTACTACTTTGCTTTTGGTTCTTCTATCCTTTAGTGTTTCAAGGTTTAATGATTTAACTAATGGTGTTATTCTTGTCAGTTTCGAATATTCTCCAGTAATGAATCTGGAAGCTCTTTTTTGAATTTGTTCTAGTTTATCAATGTTTTCTTTGGTGGATGGGTCGCATACAGAAGATGCATATTCTAGTACAGGTCTCACCAAAGTGAGGTAGCATTTTAGTTTTATATCACTATTACATTTGTTAAAGTTTCTTTTTATAAAGCCTAAGGTTTTGTTTGATTTTTTAATAACTTCATTGACATGGGGATTCCATGATAGTTTCTCATTTATTAAGACTCCTAAGTATTTTGCATCTTTAGTTTGGGTCAGTTCTTTTCCATGAATGTAATATTTTGAATTTATTTGTTTCTTTTTCTTTGTTACTCTTAACAGTTGACACTTTTCTGGGTGGAAAGACATACTCCAGTTAGTTTCCCATTTTATCAATTCATCTAAGTCTTTTTGTAAAATTTTGCTGTCTTGTTCTGATTTAATTTTTCTATAGATTATACAATCATCAGCAAATAACCTAACTTTTGTACCTGTTGAGATGTTGTTGGGTAAATCATTTATATAAATTAAAAAGAGTAAGGGACCTAGCACAGTTCCTTGTGGAACTCCTGAGTTAACCTTTATTGGTGCAGATTTAGATCCATTAATTATTACAGTTTGCTCCCTGCCCAAAAGGAAGTCTTGGATCCAGTGATGTAAGGAACCTGAGATTCCAAAGTATTTATATGTATAAATCCACCACTATCAACAACGACATCGGATATTATCACTCTTTCCATTTGAATTGAAGATGACGTACCATTTTGTATGGCATACATGAAGAACTTGATTCAAATTTGACCAAACTAAATCACGTGAGAACAGACGGTATCGACTGCGAGCCTAATTGCCGTTTGAACTGTCTAACGGTAAAGCACAGCAACCCCACGCCCGTATCCCGCCTCCCCCCACCCAAACTCCATACCCGAACCACCCCACCTCCGCATCGCACCCCCTCACCTCCGTACCCTACCCCCTTGAAACTGAAGATGATTTTGTGAACGTAAATCAAAATATATTTTTTTAAATGTGTTTGTAAAAAAATAATAATAATCAGACGCCAAATAAGCCTGGCAGCAGACATGCTTTAGCCGCCATCTTGTAAGATTCGGTTAGCTGGCAGGAAAGATAACCGAGTGCGTCTGCATATTTGAAGCCCATGAAATAATTGATTGAGTTCATCGGCTGCACGTGCGACTGTTGTTTCAAATATTTCTGTCACTGAAAGAAAAAAAAACTGTTGCTCCACTGGGGAACTTCTGTTCCAACGAGGAACTATTTTTCAACGAGCAACTCTTGGTCCCACGAGGAGATGTTTTTCTAGGAACCGACCAATGAAAGCGTTCGACTCAGAAGTATTTCGTGGCAGACATCCCATATTCAAGTCATCTTGTTTTCGACTGAACTTCATGCCTTTGACTCAGCTTCGCGTCTTTGATTCAACTTCTTGTCTTTGACTCAATTTCATGTCTTTGAATCAACTTCATGTCTTTGACTCAACTTCATGTCTTTGACTCAACTTCATATCTTTGAATCAACTTCATGTCTGTGACTCAACTTCATGTCTTTGAATCAACTTCATGTCTTTGACTCAACTTCGTGTCTTTGACTCAATTCCATGTCTTTGGCTCAGCTTCATTTCTTTGAACCCATGAACCCACTTCATGTCTTTGACTCGAATTCATGTCTTTGACTCAACTTCATGTCTTTGAATCAACTTCATGTCTCTGACTCAACTTCATGTCTTTGAATCAACTTCATGTCTTTGACTCAACTTCATGTCTTTGACTCAATTCCATGTCTTTGACTCAACTTCATTCTTTGAATCAACTTCATGTCTTTGACTCAAACTCCATGTCTTTGACTCAACATCATGTCTTTGACGAAAATTCTTTGGGCGTCATCTAAAACTTCCATGTCGACGAAGACTTAAACAAAGGGCGTATCTTTTTTTAACGACCTTGCCGTTCAACCTGCCTCCCTTGCCTATAACTAGACAAACCTCTCTGGTCAGTGAGGGGGTTATGTGTCATCCTTTCCCACCCCCTCTCTCTGCGCCAGCGCGTGCGTTCTTTATTTAAATACGCGGCCTACTTTTCTCTTTAACGACTCGAATATTTGCTGACGACAACATTGGATATCTAAACATGAAATGAGAGTTACAAGAAGAGAAAAAACAACAACACCTCAACATTTGATGATTGTCATTGCCTTGTGATTGACGTCACGAAGAGACAAATGAGAAAATATATGGAGGTTTAATCATGGAAGATCCGCAAGTTGATCCATCTCGAAGATTTGTCTGTCTGTTTCCTCCGAGACGACAATTTCTAGGAAATATTACAAAGAAAAGAATCTTAAACTTTTCCTATTAATTTTTTGTTTTACAATTGTATAACATACTAGCTTAAATACCCGGCGTTTCAGTTGCTACGTTATGGTGCCCCTTTGTCCTCCACTCAGTATTATCCCGTTGCATAATGGGATCAAGTTTTTTGGTAAATCCATTTCGCCGAAACGATTTTATGCTTCGTATGGGGAGCACATAACCCGTTGTAACACCGTTTTATAATGGGATCAAATTCATTGTAGAACCCCCTTTCCCCGACTTGATCCCATTCGTCAATGTGATAATATGAACCCAGTATGATACCGTTTGCATAATGGGACCTCTTTCTGGTTTTGAATCCTTTTCCCCGATACAACCACGTTTGCTCTCAAAATGTGTTTCCCTGTATGATGCAAATACAATGGAATCATATTCCAGATGGGATCCCGTCTCCACCGTGTGATCCCGTTCCGGCTTCTCTCGCGTCTTCTCGTTCGATCTCGTTCCGGGACGTGTTATGAAGAAGGTATCTGCCGAATTGGACTAAGTCTCAACACAAAAAGTCAAGCTTACTATCATTCTACGCCTTCTGTTATTTTTTTTTCCGTGAATACCTTAAGACCATAGATGTTTCTCGAAAGTTACACTTTTAAATCATTATTACCCCCCCCCCACACACACACACATTACAAAAACCTGTTTCTACTATTTCTTAGGAGTAACTATTTTTCGAAAAAAAAAGAAATGGTCAAAAGAAATGCAATTGCTATAAATATTATTAATTTAAAAGTTTAAGGAGTCGCTGGTGGTAAACATGACGTTTGCCAAGCTGGAAATCGGTCTGGAAAAAAAAACAATGGGGAAAGTCTTTAAGTTTTGTCCAATCAAATAGCGTTATAAATTGCAGCGATCGAAATGAAAATAAAATCACGGAAGTTACGATTATGTTAGATTATACCCGAATCAAGTGGATAATAAGACTAATATTGCATTCAAATAGTAAGACTAATATTGCATTCATAGTTTGACAAATAAATACGGTAAAACTTTTAAACTCATCCCATTAAAATAGGCTAAAAATTTATAGGAACGGAGATTTTGCCAATACTAATTTGGAATTACATAGAATATATTAGATAACCCTCAAACAAAAAGATATATTACAAATTATTATTAAATTTATTGTCTGGGGAAATATAAGGTATAGGCTTAGAAAGTTGTCACATTAATAACAATTAAATAATAATTGGAGGTTAAAAAAAGATTTTTAAAAACAACGTTTTTATAAGTGGACTAAAAAGAAAAAGATAATTTATAACTTTTAAGTTCAAGCACTTTCATTTAAAATAACTGAAAAAGTCGGGCGGGTGTTTGGTATAAAAATTAAAGATGTATAATTTAGAAGGAATAAATAGAAGTAATAAAACAAACCCGTAAAAACAAAGTTTTTGACTATAAATCCCTTATATATGAGACATAACTAACAGTATTGATTATTTTCAAACATTTACAGACTGAATCTGTCTTAACTCAAGTTTGCTTCATAACCCCGGGGAGGGTGAGAGGGGAAAAGTCTGGTCACCGATTCGCTTGACTGAGCTCAGCATGACACGTAAAATGTAAACAAAAGCGCCGCGGTGCTTCGATGGGCCGCCTCAACGCGTCTACTCAATTTTTCACGTGGCAAAAAAACAATAACAAACAGTGAATTTGAATTACATTCCTCATATAAGGATAAACTTAAAATGCATTAATTTAATTACGGTACGATCGATCGATCTGAAATTTTGATACGATGCATTGTTAGGTGAGTCGGGTCCGTGTGCCAAATTTCAGCTCGATCGGATCACTGGAAGTGGGTCATTTTCGACTTTTCTTTTTCCGCCCGCCCAGCCCATGAGATGATGAGAGAGATGATGAGATGATGAGACGGCCGCGAAGTTAATTTAAGGGATTTTAAAAAAAGATTTTTAAAAACCACGTTTTTTATAATCGGACTAAAAAGAAGAAAATCAATTTCAAAAATTTAAAATTTAAACCAGGTACTATGATGGAATATGACTAAAAACGTGGGGCGGGCGCTTCTCAGGCTTAACTAATTTAATTGACTCATTTTCTTACTCGTCATTTGTAAACCCTAATCATTTTAGCCAAACGTCCAAAAAGCGCCCGCCCACGTTTTTAATCATATTACATCATAGTACTTTGTTTAAATTTTAAATATTATTTTCTTCTTTTTAGTCCGCTTATAAAAAGGTGGTTTTTAAATATCTTTTTTAAACTTATATTTATTTTATTCTTTTTAGTCTAAGTGTAAGCTATGGTGAGTTTTGAAGTATTGATTATGTTCAAATATAATACGCATAGCCCGACAAACATTTACAGACTGGAAATGACTGATCTCCCCTTGATGTTAAACATGGTTTTTGTGGTCTGGGTTGGTGTGAACTCGGCACGTGAATGTAATGTAAACAAGGGCAGACGGATAATGCATAGGCTTATATATAGATAAACTAAAAAGTTCAATAATTTAATAACGGTACATTCGATCGATCTGAAATTTTGATACAATGTATTGTCATCCAAGATCTATCTGTGGAAAAATTTTGAGATCTCTAGAACCATCAGATAAGGTTTAATTTTAAGTTGGCAGATTTGAAAAATTGTGGACAGACAGGAACGAAATCGAGTTAATAAAAACGTGGTAATAAAATAAAAACAACCCGTAAAAAAACCAAGTTTTTGACTATAAATCCTTTATGTACGAGAAGTAACTAAAAGAATGTTCATTATAATACGCAGCGCCAGACCATCCAGAAATACAAAATTGCAGTTGTGTCGTAAAACGTGTTTAATATAATGCGCACCGATCAGGAATATGTTTATAAAAAGAGCTGTCAATAAAATACGCACCTTATTGCGCGACAGAAAGGTTGTTCAATATAATACGCACCGCGACGCTCTATCTCAAAAAATAGCATGATACATAGGAATAAATAAAATAATCTAAAAAATCAATAATTTAATTACGGTACATGCGATCGATCTGAAATTTTGATACGTTGTTTTTATCATCGGTACGAAACTGCCTGCAAAATTTCAGCTCGCTATCTTGCGAGCAAGTGGGTTAAAAATCGATCAAAAGTTTTGGCGACAAGCAAGCAAGCAAGCAAGCAAGGTCCGCCGCAGACACCATGAGTTAATATAAAGGATTTAATAAAAACAACCCGTAAAAAACCAAGTTTTTGACTATAAATCCTTTATGTACGAGAAGTAATTAAAAGAATGTTCATTATAATACGCAGCGCCAGACCATCCAGAAATACAAAATTGCAGTTGTGTCGTAAAACGTGTTTAATATAATGCGCACCGATCAGGAATATGTTTATAAAAAGAGCTGTCAATAAAATACGCACCTTATTGCGCGACAGAAAGGTTGTTCAATATAATACGCACCGCGACGCTCTATCTCAAAAAATAGCATGATACATAGGAATAAATAAAATAATCTAAAAAATCAATAATTTAATTACGGTACATGCGATCGATCTGAAATTTTGATACGTTGTTTTTATCATCGGTACGAAACTGCCTGCAAAATTTCAGCTCGCTATCTTGCGAGCAAGTGGGTTAAAAATCGATCAAAAGTTTTGGCGACAAGCAAGCAAGCAAGCAAGCAAGGTCCGCCGCAGACACCACGAGTTAATATAAAGGATTTAATAAGAAAAACCCGTAAAAAACCAAGTTTTTGACTATAAATCCTTTATGTACGAGAAGTAACTAAAAGAATGTTCATTATAATACGCAGCGCCAGACCATCCAGAAATACAAAATTGAAGTTGTGTCGTAAAACATGTTTAATATAATACGCACCGATCAGGAATATGTTTATAAAAAGAGCTGTCAATAAAATACGCACCTTATTGCGCGACAGAAAGGTTGTTCAATATAATACGCACCGCGACGCTCTATCTCAAAAAATAGCATGATACATAGGATTAAAAAAAATAATCTAAAAAATCAATAATTTAATTACGGTACATGCGATCGATCTGAAATTTTGATACATTGTTTTTATCATCGGTACGAAACTGCCTGCAAAATTTCAGCTCGCTATCTTGCGAGCAAGTGGGTTAAAAATCGATCAAAAGTTTTGGCGACAAGCAAGCAAGCAAGCAAGCAAGCAAGGTCGGTCGGTCGGCCGCAGACACCACGAGTTAATATAAAGGATTTAAAAAGAGAGATAAGTTTTAAATGCTTTTCTTCTTTTTAGTCCATTTATAAAAACGTGGTTTTTTAAAAATATTTTTTTACCTCTATTTATTTTATTCTTTTTAGTCTAAGCGTATGCTATGGTGAGTTTTGTCGCTTCCTGTTGATTAATGATTATACTTAAAGTATTGATTATGTTCAATATAATACGCATTATTGATTATTGAAGTATTGATTATGTTCAATATAATACGCATCGCGGGACAAACATTTACAGAATGAAACTGTCTGAAATCACCTTGCTGTAAAACACGGAATGTGGTCATCAATAGCTGGAGTGAACTCCAGTGACACATGGATGTTATCAATAGCAGACGGCTACATAGAATTACATAGAGATAAACTAAAAATGCATTAATTTAATTAAGGTACATTCGATCGATCAGAAATTTGGATACAATGCATTTTAGGTGACAAAAGTCTATGTGCAAAATTTCAAAATAGGATCCCGGGAAGTGATTTATTTCGTTTTTTCCGTGGGACCACTGGCGGGACCACAGGCCGGACCACGACGAGACGGTGAAGTTAATATAAAGGATTTTAAAAACGAAATTTTCGGCCCCCGTCCCCTAACAAACCGCATTTTTAAATTTTGTTGTGCCGTTGTTCTTAACGGAAGTGTACTCAACAAATTCCCAAAAGTTTCACGGCAATCGTATGAATGGTGTCGTAAGGCACAGAGCACAATCAGACAAGATAAGATTATTGTTTTGTCAAAGAGTTGTAGTCGGCTATGAAAACGGCTTTGAGATTAGCCGATTTCTTAATCTGATGCTGACAAGGTAAAAATCTTTCTGAACAGACATGGTAAAGTCTTCTTAGTCAACAAGTTAAATGTCCCCTTTTAATATACAAGACTAAATTTCATAAATATACAAAGAAACAAATCTTCTCCAAAAGAATTTGTTTGCTAAATGCCACTATTAGTTCAGTGCCATTGTTTGTTCAATGTATTTACACTGTCAGTGCCTTTATTTGTTCAATGTATTTACAATTTCAGAGCCATTATTTGTTCAATGTATTTACACTTTTAGTGCCATTATTTGTTCAGTGTATTTATACGTATATGGCAATTATTTGTTCAATGCAATTATACTTACAACAGTGGCAATATTAGTTCAGTGTCATTTTGTGTTCAACGTATTTATACATAATTTCAGTGGCTTTGCATTTTCGACTTATTTACACCACCAGAGCCATTCTTTATTTATTGCCATTATCTTCTCTGTGCCATTATTTTTACATCACCTTCCATAATTTCTCCTTGAAGTTTTTAAAGATTTCGTCATTCAATGGGCACCGGCTGAACTCGTCTGAGCTAGGAGATGTTAAGGAAAGGGGCCCTAGCCCTGGCTGGTTAAATGGTTAAATCGTTTTACTGCTGGGCAGAAAAATCCAATTTGGTCCTTGGGGGGGGGCGGGGGTAGGAGGGGTGGATCAGCTGTTTGCACCAGAGCAGACGACATGAACCCGATCTTCATTAAACGGGGTGAATGGGTTAGTGGAACCAGGGTCATGTTTGGGGGTTATGACCTCACCTCATACTCCACGGTAACCTCAACTCCCCCTCCATGTTAACATCACCTCCCCCTCCATGTTAACATCAACTCCAACTCCATGTTAACATGCCCTCCCATTCCATGTTAGCATCACCTCCCATTCCATGTTAACATCATCTCCCACAGATTTAACATCACCTCCCACTCCATGTTAGCATCACCTCCCACTCCATGTTAACATCACCTCCCATTCCATGTTAACATCACCTCCCACAGATTTAACATCACCTCCCACTCCATGTTAGCCTCACCTCCCACTCCATGTTAACATCACCTCCCATTCCATGTTAACATCACCTCCCACTCCACGTTAACCTCACCTCCAACTCCATATTAACCTCACCTCCCACTCCATGTTAACCTAAACTCCCACTCCATGTTAGCCTCACCTCCCACTCCATGTTAACATCACCTCCCATTCCATGTTAACATCACCTCCCACAGATTTAACATCACCTCCCACTCCATGTTAGCCTCACCTCCCACTCCATGTTAACATCACCTCCCATTCCATGTTAACATCACCTCCCACTCCACGTTAACCTCACCTCCAACTCCATATTAACCTCACCTCCCACTCCATGTTAACCTAAACTCCCACTCCATGTTAGCCTCACCTCCCACTCCATGTTAACATCACCTCCCATTCCATGTTAACATCACCTCCCACAGATTTAACATCACCTCCCACTCCATGTTAGCCTCACCTCCCACTCCATGTTAACATCACCTCCCATTCCATGTTAACATCACCTCCCACTCCACGTTAACCTCACCTCAAACTCCATATTAACCTCACCTCCCACTCCATGTTAACCTAAACTCCCACTCCATGTTAGCCTCACCTCCCACTCCATGTTAACATCACCTCCCATTCCATGTTAACATCACCTCCCACAGATTTAACATCACCTCCCATTCCATGTTAGCCTCACCTCCCACTCCATGTTAACATCACCTCCCATTCCATGTTAACATCACCTCCCACTCCATGTTAACATCACCTCCCATTCCATGTTAACATCACCTCCCACAGATTTAACATCACCTCCCTCTCCATGTTAGCCTCACCTCCCACTCCATGTTAACATCACCTCCCATTCCATGTTAACATCACCTCCCACTCCACGTTAACCTCACCTCCAACTCCATATTAACCTCACCTCCCACTCCATGTTAACCTAAACTCCCACTCCATGTTAGCCTCACCTCCCACTCCATGTTAACATCACCTCCCATTCCATGTTAACATCACCTCCCACAGATTTAACATCACCTCCCACTCCATGTTAGCCTCACCTCCCACTCCATGTTAACATCACCTCCCATTCCATGTTAACATCACCTCCCACTCCATGTTAACCTCACTTCCCACTCCATGTTAACACCACCTCCCATTCCATGTTAACATCACCTCCCATTCCATGTTAACATCAGCTCCCACAGATTTAACATCACCTCCCACTCCATGTTAGCCTCACCTCCCACTCCATGTTAACATCACCTCCCATTCCATGTTAACATCACCTCCCACAGATTTAACATCACCTCCAATTCCATGTTAACATCACCTCCCACTCCACGTTAACCTCACCTCCCATTCCATGTTAACATCACCTGCCACTCCATGTTAACCTCACTTCCCACTCCATGTTAACACCACCTCCCATTCCATGTTAGCATCACCTCCCATTCCATGTTAACATCAGCTCCCACAGATTTAACATCACCTCCCACTCCATGTTAGCCTCACCTCCCACTCCATGTTAACATCACCTCCCATTCCATGTTAACATCACCTCCCACAGATTTAACATCACCTCCCACTCCATGTTAGCCTCACCTCCCACTCCATGTTAACATCACCTCCCATTCCATGTTAACATCACCTCCCACTCCATGTTAACCTCACTTCCCACTCCATGTTAACACCACCTCCCATTCCATGTTAACATCACCGCCCATTCCATGTTAACATCACCTCCCACCATATTTAACATCACCTCCCACTCCATGTTAGCCTCACCTCCCACTCCATGTTAACATCACCTCCCATTCCATGTTAACATCACCTCCCACTCCACGTTAACCTCACCTCCAACTCATATTAACCTCACCTCCCACTCCATGTTAACCTCACCTCCCACTCCATGTTAACCTCACCTCCCACTCCATGTTAACCTCACCTCCAACCATATTTAACCTCACCTCCCACTCCATGTTAACCTAAACTCCCACTCCATGTTAACCTCACCTCCCACCATATTTAACCTCACCTCCCACCATATTTAACCTCACCTTCCACTCCATGTTAACCTCACCTCCCACCATATTTAACCTCACCTCCCACTCCATGTTAACCTCACCTCCCACCATATTTAACCTCACCTCCCACTCCATGTTAACCTCACCTCCCACCATATTTAACCTCACCTCCCACTCCATGTTAACCTCAACTCCCACTCCATTTTAACCTCACCTCCCAACATATTTAGCCTCACCTACCACCATATTTAACCTGGTCTCCCACTCCATGTTAACCTCATCTCCCACTCCATGTTAACATCACCTCCCATTCCATGTTAACCTCAACTCCCACTATATTTAACCTCACATCTAACTCCATGTTAACCTCACCTCGCACCATATTTAACCTCACCTCCAATTCCATGTTAACCTAACCTCCAACTCCATGTTAACCTCGTCTCCCACTCCATGTTAACCTCACTTCCCACTCCATGTTAACCTCACCTCCCACCATATTTAACCTCACCTGCCACCCCATGTCAACCTCACCTCCCACCATATTTAACCTCACCTCCCACTCCATGTTAACATCACCTCCCACTTTATGTTAACCTCACACTCCATGTTAACCTCAAATCCCACTCCATATTTAACCTCACCTCCCACTCCATATTTAACCTCACCTCCCACCCTATTTAACCTCACCTCCCACTCCATGTTAACATCACCTCCCACTTTATGTTAACCTCACACTCCATGTTAACCTCACCTCCCACTCCATGTTAACCTCACCTCCCATCATATATTTAACCTCACCTTCCACTCCATGTTAATCTCATCTCCCACTCCATATTAACCTCACCTCCCACTCAATGTTAACCTCAACTCCCACTCCATATTTAACCTCACCTCCCATTCCATGCTAATCTCAACTCTCACTCCATGCTAACCTCACCTCCCACTCAATATTAACCTCACCTCCCACTCAATGTTAACCTCACCTCCCACTCATGTTAACCTCACCTCCCACTCCATGTTAACCTCACCTCCCACTCAATGTTAATCTCATCTCCCACTCAAAGTTAATCTCACCTCCCACTCAATGTTATTCTCACCTCCCACTCAATGTTAACCTCACCTCCCACTCAATGTTAACCTCACCTCCCACTAAATGTTAACCTCACCTCCGACTCAATGTTAACTCAATGAGCCTCACTGCTGCATCCCCCTCTCCCCCTCCCATCCATGAGACCAAGGGGTGATAATTCACGTGGTGAAAACTGATCGATAACAGCGAGGACGCGCCAGGTTCACGGATTTGTTGACAGTGAAAGTGGTCACGTGATCCCGGGCGTTGATAAAACGAGATTAGCCGGGAAATTGATGATGGACATGCACGTGAATAAGTGGGCCACCGGCATGTCAAACAAGGGAGGTAACTGGGGAGGAGGGGCAAATAAGCTCGGAAATGAGGACTTCATTGCAGCTCTCTCGAACGCGGAAGTAGATTTTATGTCAATGTCTCCTTCGAGTACCATCATGAAATAAAAAAACAAAAATCCATTTCTTGTAACGTGTGATATTCGTAAAGTTATTTACTTTATTTTTAAAAAATTGTATTAATTTACATTTTTTTAAAATTACATTTTTTAACCTTCCAGAATGTTTCAGCTCTTTTATTTTGTATTTTCAAACAATTTTAAATAGGTCGATACGATTTAAAGTCTATTAAGTAGGAACAGCAGTTAGTATTGTTGGTAAATTAATCGCATTTGACCGGGGTACTCAAACTTTTCAATCGAGGGCCGCATCAGTTGGTAAAGAGAAGTCAAAGAACCGCATCTGATTTCGAGCAACCGTTCCTGAAGGCTACGCTGTAACGAACGCTGAGACGGACCGAATGCAACCCGCGGGTCGCGGACTCGCGGTTTGTCAGCCCCATGGGAAGCGTCGCAAGGTTTTCTGTCGCCCGCGGCAGCTATCACGTTTTCCGCCCATCCACCTGTAAAACTCGTCTTTAAATAAAACAAACCCGTAAAAACAAAGCTTTGGACTATAAATCCCTTATATATGAGACATAACTAACAGTATTGATTATTTTCAAACGCGACAAACATTTACAGACTGAATCTCTCTTAACTCAACTTTGCTTCATAACCCTGGGGGGTGGGGGTGGGAGAGGGGGAAAAGTCTGGTCACCGATCGCTTGACCGAGCTCAGCGTGACACGTAAAATGTAAACAAAAGCACGCCGGTACTTCGATTGGTCGACGTCAAAGCGTCAGCTCAAACTCTCACGTGGAAAAAAAACAATAACAAACCGTGAATTTGAATTACATTCGTTATATAAGGATAAACTAAAAATGCATTTATTTAATTACGGTACGTGCGATCGATCTGAAATTGTGTCACAATGCATTGTTAGGAGACACGGGTCTATGTGCCAAATTTCAACTCGATCGCATCATGGGAAGTGTGTCATTTTTTACTTTTGTTTTTTCGCCCGCCCATGAGATGACGACAGACAGAGACGGCCGTGAAGTTAATATAAGGGATTTAAAAATGCAGCATCTTTACTTCCATCGTCAAAATCCTCTCCCCCGTTCTTCGTCGGAGGGGGGGGGCGTTGTTAAAATGTCAATGCCTTCAGTACCTTTGTTTTTTAGCATATGTCAATTTATCCCAGAACAATGTTATTATTTTCTCCTAAAAAGCGATGAGCTTAGCTTGAATTTTAGGTGATATATTCGTGAGTTAATATTATTAACCCAGTTTTTAAAAATTACACATCATGCTGTCAGAGCTCTAGGTGATACTTTACAACAAAATCATCAGTTCTAAAATATTGCAAACAAGTGCACTAGTACTAGCATTTTACTCTCTGTTGCCTCAAACAGACAAATTCTGTTGTTTTTTTCCCAAGAATTTCATAATTACAACTTTAAAAAGTGGGGCGAGTGTTTGGTATAAAAATTAAAGATTTATAATTAAGAAGGCAAAAGAGAGATCTATATAAATAAGTGAGAGAATGGATGAACTGCATATATTAAACCTCATAAGCGCCCGCCCCACGTTTTTAGTCATATTATAGGCACCTGCTTGAGCGTATAAGTTTTAAATTATTTTCTTATTTTTAGTCCGCTTATAAAAACGTGGTTTTTAAAAAAAATATTTTTTTTACTTCTATTTATTCAATTCGTTCTCACGTTATCTGTATCAACTCTCCATTTGACATAAGGTCCGTCAACATGATTTTTGGAAGTAAATGTTCTTATATTTTGCAACTTCCGAAATCGCTGCACAAAGAATAACCAAAAATTTTCGCTCTATGATTTCAAACTATTCACTTATCTCGTTGAAGTACATTTATTTCTTTGAAATGCGATTAATTATTGTTGTAATGTGATCGGGTTCATTTATTTTCGCTTCTACAACAAGAGTGGCTGATAAACTGGAGGAATCAATTACAATTACTGGAGGATCAGTGTCATGTTAGCATAATACTTCAGTCTTTCAGTTTTTTCAGTTTAGTAGCGCATTTAAACGATTTACATAACATGTGAAGTTTAAATTAGGATGGAACCTCTTATAACGAGCATAATTCGTTCCAGAATCTTACGCGTTAAGCGAAACCCTCGTTAAACTAAACATTTTTTTTCTATACAAATCAATCTAAAATACGATGCTGACAAAATACTAATTTTCAAATTTTTGTATTAACATTTATTTTTAAAAAAATACTTATGAATTGTTAAGGAGTGTAACAGCTTGGAATTTAGATTTGAAACAAAAAGCTTAAATAAAAATATGAATTTATGACAAATAATTGATACTTTTTAACTAGAAAAATTTCTAAAGACATTTGTTTATTGGCAAGACTTCAAAATTTGACTAAAATGTGTCTTAACCGTTTCGTATACATTCTTGACACTTTTTTTATAAGTATCCATCTCCTTAATTTTATTTATTTTTTCTTGAGAATATTGGAGATCATTTATGTTGACCGATGGTACGTCTGCGCTGGATTAGCCATGCTCTAACCTTGTTCTCGCTCTTCAATGATTTTACGTTTCATTTCAACAGTTATTTGCTTTCTCTCTTATGGTTTTCTTCTTGTAGTTTTTTTTTCGAAGACATTTAAGCACATGTTATAACACTCTGCACATTAAAAAATTACGAATACTGTCTGAATACCAAATTTGCAGAAAAAAACGGGCGATCACACACGAAAACAATACGCTAACAGACCGAGTGCTCAACACAGACTAATGCATTGGCGTGGAAGTGCCGGCTCACAAATGAATGTCGGGAAAAAAGGGAATTCCCCTTTCTGCGAAGCCCGTTATGCGAAATATCGCTCGTTGAGGGAGCACCTTCTTCACAATTTTTTGCTGGCTATGCGAATTATTCGTTATGAGAGGTGCTCGTTATGAGAGATGCCACTGTATTTTCAGTAGGACACTTCACTTATTTAGGATACTGCATTTACTTCTTTTATTAATGCCTTCATTTGGGTTCCTTTTATTTCGATTAAACATATTCTACTTTCTTCTAAACTTTTTAAAAAAAATTTCTTTTAAAGCTTATTACTGGCAGGAGCTTTCAGCCCCTAATAAAATGCCACCCTTGGTTGCGTCGCTGGGTCTCTGATATATCGTTTAGAACAGTGCTTCTCAAACTTTTCAGTATGGCGGACCGGAGGGAATTTTTTCCATTGCACCAGGGACCAGTGCACTATTTTCCCTGCACTGAAAATTGTTGCTGTCCTTTTTTTTTAGAACATCTGCGGACCGGCAGCGGATGGCCCACGGACCGGCACCGGTCCGCGGACCACCACTTTGAGAAGCACTGGTTTAGAAGACACGATCCCTGTTTCCCATCTGTCTTCGACACCGATAACTCAGTGACATCGGTTTAGTGATGTCATTTGGTTGTGAGGAATGATGAAAATACCGTATATACTCATTCTATAGCCCGTTCGTTCATAAGGCGACCCCCCCCCCACACACACAAACTTTTGGAAGGGAAAAGTATTAAAAGTGTATTACCCGATCGCAAGCCGACCCCCCAAAAATAATTGGACATCTTTAAAAAAAATGGTACATATTTTTTTTAAAACTACAAGCTAAATCGGCCATTATGATTGTTTACTTTGTACTGCCTATCTTTGTCTGTATGCTCTTTGTTAAGCAAGAGTAACCGGTATTTTAAAAAAAAATTTTTTGGTAAGCAGTGACGAAAGCGCGTACATTAAAATCCGTGGTTGAAAACAAAATTTGTAAAACAATTTATTAAAACGTTCACAAAAATAAATAAAATTATTAAATAAGGTGAGTGCTGATTTTTAATAATATAATATAGCTTCTGATAGAGCAGTCGAATCTTGTAGAATGTAAAAAATGACATTGATAATCTACAATAACAACACCGATATTAAATATCCAAGCAGAAATCACCTATGACCCGCTCATAAGCCGACCCCCACCCCAACTTTTCCCCCTAGATTTTGTCCAAAAAAGGTCGGCTTGCGAACGAGTATATACGGTAATTTGCAATGCAATCAGTCGCTGTCAAACTATTTATTCTTATAACACGATAACCAATAAACGGTTGTTATGTACCGCAGTGGTTTTGATTTGATGTTCTAAAATCTAAACAATTGTGCTGTGTAGCACGGCACGAAACACAAAGGGTAAAGGTCAGAGTGCAACGAAAGAAATACACGATACTTACCAACTAAATGAATTGAAATCTTCAGTAAACGGAAATAACGATTACTAGAAATAGTATCGAGATAAGTAAGCGATCCTACTCAATATTCAGTATCCACAATATAAATATCCCCCGACAAACAAACACACACACACACACACACACACACAACACACACAGGACATGTCGTCTGATCGACAAAACAATGTGCATTTACAGGAATTTCTATCTAAACTCAACTCTCTCTCTTTAGAAGCGTACTTTTAAAATCATCCATACCACACTAAAGTAGCGGGAATCAAACAGCGCTCTTCCTTCTGAAGATGATGTGGTTCAACTGTCAACCGGGAAACCTTTGACCCTTCTCCAAGGACCAAGTGATTCTAGGACGGCCAATGACTTACCAGGGCTTAACTAATCAAGCCATAGCGGGGCTTAATATGCTGTCAGCAGATTACCATTTAATTGCTAATCTATTAAAGGGATTGAAGGAAAAACACGATAGCAGAATAGTAAAAAACTTGAACGTTTGATCAGAAAAGCCCTCCGTCTACATAGCTGAGTTCATGCCTTGGTATTTTTTATGTCACAAATGTCCACTTTGTAAATGGTCTTTCCAATGATTATATAATGCAAATAAATGTGTGCACTTCATCTTCTGTCCTACACCACTGTGTGAATAAACTAGACCAGAGAATAAACTGGATATTGTAAATAAACTGGGCTAGAGTGAACTGAACATTGTGAATAAACTGGGCTTCTAGGATAAACTGGACTTCTTAGAATAAACTGGACATTGTGAATAAACTGGGCTTCTTGAATAAACCGGAATACTTGAATAAACTGAAAATTGTAAATAAACTGGACATTGAGTATATATTTTGAGATTGTCAGTGATCTCAACACATGTGTAACACGACACGGGAACCTATCGATACAACTCTACATGCTGCTTTAAAAAAAAACATGAATGCATTTCCCTTTAGTTTTAAATTCGATTTGTTCTGCTTTCAATTTTCAAATAAAAAATATAAAACGCAGAATAACATGTCCTTGACATTGTGCGGGAGGGGGGAAGGGGGTGGTGTAGAGCACATCACCAGTCAATGCCATGCCGAAAACATTCCAAGATTAAGTAAGATTGATTGATCTCAAGAATAGACAAGTTAAAAACATGTCCAAAGAAGCAAATTGAAAGGAAAAAAATTGCGTGCAAAAGAATTTTTTAATTTTTTTTTATTTTTTGTATTTTTTTGTATTTTGCATTTTTAAATTTTCCTTTTTGTTTTTGGAAGGCAGATTTTGAAAAGGAGATTACTTCCTGTAAGATCAAACCTTGTTGAGAGTTATTTCGCCATCGGCAGGGGCAAATTTCTGAAAATTGGAAGGAGCCACCGCCCCTAATGCCTGGCTGGCTTGTCGTAATGATTGTTTTATGGCGCACAAGGAACATTTGTTGCCGGCTTCATGGGGGGATTATTGTGGTGTTGAGCGCTAGTGAGGCTTGCGAGTTGTGTCCCCTCTCAACAGGACTCTACGCATGGCAATGTTAAAGGGGGGTCAACTCTACCCATTGGCAATACTGAAGTGGGGTCAACTCTACCCATTGGACAATGTTAAAGGGGGTTAACTCTACCCATTGGCAATACTGAAGTGGGGTCAACTCTACCCATTTGGAAATACTGAAGTGGGGTCAATTCTACCCATTGGACAATGTTAAAGGGGGTCAACTCTACCCATTGGCAATACTGAAGTGGGGTCAACTCTACCCATTGGACAATGTTAAAGGGGGGTCAACTCTACCCATTGGCAATGTTAAAATGGGGGTCAACTCTACCCATTGGCAATGTTAAAAGGGGGTCAACTCTACCCATTGGCAATGCTAAAGGGGGGCCAACTACGCATTGGCAAATGTTAAAGGTCTAGGCACTGGTTTGTAGGATTGATACGTGTTTCAAAAGTAGATTGTCGTTCAACACATTGGGAGTTCTTTGAAGGTTAATACGTGACTCGGTTGTTTTAAGATATTTTGTCTTTGCAAGAGATAGTTGAAAGCATTGATTAGAAACTTTGGAAAGTTCAAAGTGGTCTTTGGTTCATGAACACGTCAACAATCCGTTACGAGTAAACATACTTATCACGCTGACAGCCGTTGGTGTTTGACAACTGGACTAGACTGATATGATGACAGCCATCGATGTTTGACCCCTGGACTAGACTGATATGATGACAGCCATTGGTGTTTGACAACTGGACTAGACCGATATGATGACCGCCATCGGTGTTTGAAAACTGGACTAGACTGATATGATGACAGCCATCGTTGTTTGACCCCTGGACTAGACTGATATGATGACAGCCATCGGTGTTTGACAACTGGACTAGACCGATATGATGACAGCCATCGGTGTTTGACAACTGGACTAGACTGATATGATGACAGCCATCGTTGTTTGACCCCTGGACTAGACTGATATGATGACAGCCATCGGTGTTTGACAACTGGACTAGACCGATATGATGACAGACATCGGTGTTTGACAACTAAACTAAACCGATATGATGACAGCCATCGATGTTTGACAACTGGAATAGACCGATATGATGACAGCCATCGGTGTTTGACCCTTGGACTAGACCGATATGACAGCCATTGGTGTTTGACAACTGGGTGGTCGGACACTTCGACCCCGGACGATTCGACCACAGGACGTTTCGACGCCAGGACGTTTCGACCCCAATCGGTTTGACTACGGACGGTTCGACCATGGACTATTCGACCTCAGACTGTTCGACCACAGGACGTTTTGACCCCGGACGTTTCGACCCTATCGTTCCTACACCGTAAAATTTATTTCTTTATTTTTTTTATTTTTTAATTTTTTAAAAATTAGTAATTAAATCCTTTATATTAACTCGTGGTGTCTGGTTGTTTGTTTGAACCCTTGATTGCTTCCTTGTCGCCAAAACTTTGGATCAATTTTTATCCCAATTCCTCGTAAGCTAGCGAGCTGAAATTCTGCAGGCAGTTTCGTACCGATGATAAAAACAACGTATTAAAATTTCACATCGATCACATGTACCGTAATTGAATTATTGATTTTTTTAGATTATTTTATTTCTTCCTATGTATCATGTTATTTTTTGAGATAGTGTAAGGGTTCGCATTATATTGAACAACATTTCCTGTCACGCAATAAATTGCGTATTTTATTGACAAAAATTTTTATAAACATATTCCTGATCGGTGCGCATTATATTAAACATGTTTTACGACACAACTGTAATTTTGTATTTTTGGATGGTCTTGCGCTGCGTATTATAATGAACAATCTTTTAGTTAATTCTCGTACAAAAAGGATTTATAGTAAAAAACTTGTTTTTTTACGGGTTTTTTAATTTAAATTTTATTTTTGAAATAAAAATAATATAGTTAAATAGTATTTCATTGTCTATTAAAAATTAAACAACAATATGATTTTTTTTATTTTTAACGTTTAATTTACGACGATTACATTGGATTGTTTGGGGGTAGAGTTGGATAGGTTTTGAAGGATTTTCTACCTCAGTGGAATGGCGCATTTATCAGAATCATGAATTCCCGTTGAATATTGACTGCTTGCCGGCGTATCTACTTTTTTCCCATTGTCCTATCATAAATGAAACGTTAAAAAAACCTATCTCATACAGTTTTTAATATTTCAGAGATAATATTATCAAACAATATTATTTTTAGACCAAAATTTTAGATAAAATAAAATAAAAACCAAGAATCAATAAAGCCATTTCACAGTGTAGAAGCGAAAGGTTCGAAACGTCCGGGGTCAAATCGTCCGTTGTCGAATCGACCGGGGTCAAAACGTCCTGGGGTTGAAACGTTCTGTGGTGGAATCGGCAGTGTCGAACCATCAGCGGTCAAAACGTCCGGAGTTCGAAACGTCCGTGATTCGACCCGTGGACTAGACCAACATGATGAAAGACATTTGGTGTTTGACACCAGGAATAGACTTTCAAAAATGCCTGCAATTCGTCTCCTTAAAGTAACAGCGAAAGAGGAGGGTGGGGAGGCAAATATTTCCCCCGGGCGCCTATGTACAGGGGCGGCAAATTGAAGCCTGACATTACATTATAATAAGTTTACAGGGGTAATAAATATGAGAATGGGTGCCGATTTTATAGTTTGTCACCTGGTGCCGGGGGTACAGGGGACGCCAAAATATCCAAGCTACGACTCTGGGTCTGAGATCAACAAAACTGATCTGTCCCCGATTGATCATCTCGAATAATCAATACCACGAGCACGCTCCTGGCATTATTTTTAACGGCTTGGGAAACCTGTGCTATCTCTGTTTTAATTGTTGACCGACTCAGGGACAATTTCACCACGGAGGGGAGGGGGGTGGGGTCGTGCGGGGGAGGGTAGAAGCTATTTACGTTAACAACCTCCGCTGTGATAAGATAACAGAGGGGGAGGGTGTGGGGTGGGTAGAGGCTATTTACGTTAACAACCTCCGCTGTGATAAGATAACAGATGGTGAGGGTGTGGGGTGAGTAGAGGCTATTTACGTTAACAACCTCCGCTTGATAAGATAACAGAGGGGGTGTGGGGTGGGTAGAAGATATTTACGTTAACAACCTCCGCTGTAATAGGATAACAGAGCGGGTGTGTGGGGTGAGTGGAGGCTATTTACGTTAACAACCTCCGCTATGATAAGATAACAGAGGGGGTGTGGGGTAGGTAGAGGCTATTTACGTTAGCCTGGACTTGATATGCTACCTTCTTATCAACAAACATAATTCGCAATGTATGTCACGCCTGTCTGTCCGTGACGCTACTAATTTTAGAAAGCAGCGCACCAAATTACTGCGCCAAAAATAACTCTTTAAGAACGTTCCACATAAAATTGTGCAATACGGAGATAAATTAATAAAATAAAAATAAATAAAATAAATAAAAGTTCTGTATTACATTACTTTTTTCTGATGTGTATTTTTTCAAAATAAATAGATTTCAGCTGAAAGGTATTTATTTTGAAAACTTCCGTCATTTTTGACGGGTAATATACTAGCTGCATTAATAAACAACCCCTTAAAAGCAAAGTTTTTGACTATAAATCCCTTATATATGAGACTTAATTAAAAGTATTGATAATGTTCAAACGTGACAAACATTTACAGACTGAAGCTGCCTTAACTCCCCTTTGCTGTAAAACAGTGGGTGGAGGAGGGGAAAGGTCTGGTCACCGATCGCTGGACTGAACTCAGCATGACACGTAAAATGTAAACAAAAGCATGCCGCTACATATAGTTATATAGAGATAAAATAAAAATGAATTAATTTAACTACGATACTTTAGATCGATCTGAAATTTTGACACAATGCATTGTTAGTTGACACAAGTCTATGTGCAAAATTTCAGCTCGATAGCATCACTGGAAGTGTATACATTTTTTACTTTTGTTTTTCCACCCGCCCGCGAACGACAGACAAAGAGTGAATGAGAGAGAGAGAGAGAGGGGAGAGAGAGAGAGAGAGAGAGAGAGAGAGAGAGAGAGAGAGAGAGAGAGAGAGAGAGAGAGAGAGAGAGAGAGAGAGAGAGAGAGAGAGATGACGACAAGATTTCTAAGTTAATATAAGGGATTTAAAAATACTTCACTCATTTCACTAACGCAAAACCGTTCTTATTGGGGACTAGTGTTGCTCTAAAGCAGTGCTTCTCAAACTTTTTAGTATTGCGGACCGGCAGGAAATTTTTTCCATTGCACCAGGGACCGGTGAACTATTTTCCTGTACTGACATGGTGGTGAAATTTCCTTTTTTGGTAACTTCTGCGGACCGGCGTCGGATGGCCCACGGACCAGCAACGGTCCGCGGACCACCACTTTGAGAAGCACTGCTGTAAAGGACCTTACAAGAAGGCTTAATTTTGTCTAGTTAATGAGTTGATTTCATTATTTTATTAACATTTTATAATTTTTTTAGATTTCCACGGTGAAAGTTGACCACAAAAATGGCGAGACTGAATGTTTCAAGAGATGAAGTTGTGCGAAACGTGTTGTTGTGTTTACATTGTATGAGCATGCAAGGACTTGACCTAGTATGAAATACGTGGTTTGTGATGTGAACTGTAAGCGTGCGTGGTCATGGACTGCGAGGAGAGCTGACTATAAATCTACGGTTCCAGAGGCAACCGGGGTTGATTTTAGTTGATTGCATGTGGATTGTACAGTGGATTTTCTAAGTGATTAAAGACAGTTGTTAACCAGAACACAGCGTGTTTAAGTCTTGTTACTTGACCTGCAAGTCCTATTACAGAAGTGGTCGAAAGACAGATGTGGAATTGAATTTTAAAAAACAACAACATATTTTTGGACATTTAAGAGGGGGGGGGCGGGCGCTTCCATGGTCAGGGGTTAAAGTTCACAATATTGCCGGATATCACAGGAAGCGATATTTTTATTATTATAGGGCTGTGTCATTTCTCGGGCCGGAACACGTCATATCTCATTGTACTGTTACTATTTTTAGACGAGTTCTTCGTAAAATAACGTGTCTTAACTTGAAAATGAAAATAAAAATGCGTGACATAATAAAATTTGCAAAAACTGTTGTTGTTTTTTTTTACCCAAGACCAACTCCAATAAGCTAACTAAACTTAACGCAGACTAAACAAATATCTTTTGGGTTAAGTCCAAACAGAAAAGACGAGTAGTTAATTAAGAACTTCTTGAAATGTTTCCAGTTGAATAACACGGTCATTTATAAACACAAAAAAAACTCTTTACCTGCCATAGAATCTTCCCCGTTCGTGTCGAAATAGTTTGTTTTTTTTAAACAGAGATTTTATTATTTTATGTTAACTATTTATGGATTTTGAATATCCTTGTTGAGCAACACAACATGTCTGCATCGTATGTCGAAATAAAGAACATTGAACAGTAAAAAAAAATATGCAGCAGAAAAATAAATATTAGAATAATAGTTTATAAATTTTATGGAATCTTCGAGATCACATTTTTGGGGTTGCGATTTAAAAATAGTTTTAAATATCGCATGCATATTAATATAATTCATATTCATATATGTTATGCTTGAATTAACACATGGTATATATCCTTTTATGAACCGAATTTAATTAAACTTATTAACAATTTTCATTTCGTCTTCAGATTATGCGGATTTTAAAAAATATCTAATGTCCATCGGAGTAAACTGTTTTCCTTTATTTATCTCTATATTAAATATAAACTGCACACTAACTGTCATTTCTATTACTATTACTATACATCCTCTACTTCAATTAAATCATCTAACGGAAGGACGAAAATCCTAAATTGAATCGTAATATAGTTTTGTTTTTAAAAAAATTGTATTGCAATCTTTCTGCAACAGAATTACCTATTAAAAGTTCTTTAGTTTGCAAACAAGATAGTTTATAAAATCTGATATTCGTTGCGTAGGCGTGGACATATTTTTGTTTTACACATCAGTTCCGAAAACAGATTTTAGAAAACTCAGCGTAAACAAACGTAATTTCTAACACAAATGAAGCAGAAAGAGTTATCTCTCGTTCGTAAATTTAAAAATCTGACCGGACACTTGACCTTGAAATGAACTACCTTAATTGAATTTTTTGCCTGTACATCGAAACGGGCAGGGAGCGAGTTAAAGTACTTCCACCATGTAATGAAGAGACATTTAAGAGCATAAACTATACATTATCAACTAAACTATCTTGTTGTTGATGTTGTTCGTCCGCCGTTGTCGACGATGATCACCCTCATCATATTAGTCCAGTGCTGGGCCGCCACGTGTGTCCTCTGGTGGCTTATTAACCCTATTCTAGCACGAAATTTGCGTCCGCATGTCGGACAACAGATGGATGGGATCCCTTCAGGAGGGTTTAGGGTTCGGTCCTTCCTGACCTGACGTTTTCCTTTGCAGCCTGATGTCTATTAGCCTCACAGACAGCTGCGACATTCCATATCATAGAGCGCCAGGGGCTCGGTCACTGGCTGCTGCCTCCCACAGGAGTCATGTCCAATGTCAAAGGCCCTTAGAGCAGTTTTGAGTGTGACATTGTAGCGCTTACGTGGACCTCCGCGAGCTCTATGCCTTTCATTATGCTCCCAATAGCAGAGCCTCTTTGGGAGGCGATGGTCGGGCATGCGCATTACATGCCCCGCCCAGCGTAGTTGGCACTGCATGAAGCTAGTGTGGATGCTGGGTAAACTATAAACTAATAAACAAGACAAACTTCTCCTTTAATGGCCTTGTGATCTTGAGAATTAAAAAAAACATGTTTCAACTGTTCATTTTCGAATTAACGAACACGTTTTCATTCTTCCCCCTTTTTTTTCTACTTTCGATGGCGACACTTACACTTCTTAAAGTCTTAAACGCAATCGCCTTTATGTTTTCTCATGAAATATGTATTAATATATGCGTGGATTAAATTTGTGGAATATTTGAAATACTTATGCTGCCCACCAATAATTGTGCGACATAATTAACTTTGTGAGATTGTCAATCGAATTTCATGCATCTAATTTTTGAAATGCTGATGATGTCAATCACACAATTTTCAACATGTCTGAATCCTTGTGTTTTTTAAAGAAACAATTTTTCAACATGTCTGAATCCTTGTGTGTTTTTTGAAATGAAACAATATTCAACATGTCTGAATCCTTGTGTTTTTTAATGAAACAATTTTTCAACATGTCTAATCCTTGTGTTTTTTAATGAAACAGTTTTTCAACATGTCTGATTCCTTGTGTTTTTTTAATGTAACAATTTTTCAACATGTCTGAATCCTTGTGTTTTTGAAAGAAACAATTTTTCAACATGTCTGAATCCTTGTGTGCTTTTTTAAATGAAACAATATTCAACATGTCTGAATCCTTGTGTTTTTAAATGAAACAATTTTGCAACATGTCTGAATCCTTGTGGTTTTTTTTTAAAAGTGAAACAATATTCAACATGTCTGAATCCTTGTGTTTTTTAATGAAACAATTATTCAACATGTCTGAATCCTTGTGTTTTTTAATGAAACAATATTCAACATGTCTGAATCCTTGTGTTTTTTAATGAAACAATTATTCAACATGTCTGAATCCTTGTGTTTTTTAATGAAACAATATTCAACATGTCTAATCCTTGTGTTTTTTTTAATGAAACAATTATTCAACATGTCTGAATCCTTGTGTTTTTTTTTAATAAAACAATTTTTCAACATGTCTGAATCCTTGTGTTTTTTTTATGAAACAATTATTCAACATGTCTGAATCCTTGTGGTTTTCAAAGAACAACTTATTCAACGTATTTTTGATTCACCGACTTTGTTATTCTTGCAACATAATCAACATACATCAAACACTTGCTGATGTTAATCATTAAAAAAAAATTCAACGCATCGGAATCACTGAGGTTGTCAGTCACAGATACTGACACACTTTCCCACCCACCGTGAAGCCCGTCCTAAAAGGGGCCGTCCATAAATGATGTCACGCGATTTTGGGACGATTTTAACCCCTTCCCCCCCCCCTCGTCACACTTCGTCACAAAAACGTAGACCCCCCTCCAATATGACGTCATAAAGCTTTGACCCTACACCCGCTAAAAGCCGTATTTTCTAACCGAACATGATGATTATCATGCCGCAAATTAATTAATTATTTTTTGTCATTTAAATTTGTATTTAGCGTAAGGTATCACTCTAACATCGTTACACGTGTGAAGCCATTGAAAACGTAATGAAATACATTGCAAGCAATCCAAAAATTTAAGTGGAACTTTTATTCAAAGTTGCGTGTGTTTTTTATGTGACGTCACATTTCTTAAACATCCCTCCTTGTCACACATCGTCACAAATGCTTGACCCCCCCCACCCCCCCAAGCGCGTGACGTCATTTATGGACGGCCCCCCAAAGGCGCCTGTCATGCTGCATCACTCTGACCAACGAAGACTTCTGCCCCTGATCTAGAATAGCCCATGACTTTTGCTTACAACTGAATACAACTAAACTGTATATTGCTGGTTATCTTTATTTTTTAAATATTTATTTTGTAGGGTCTGGTTTGTTAAAACATTTTTTCTTTTCAAAAAAATAATAATAAAATAAAAATTAAAGTTTTGACCTTTGCCTTATTGCTTACACCATTCCTGTCTCCTTCATTACCTTTTTTTAACCAACCTACTTTCACCAGAAGCATATTAACCAGAAAACACATTCTCTAACTTCTTTTCCTTACCAACCTCTTTCACCTAACTCTTTCTCTCGTATTCTCTCCCGCTATGTCATCGTGCATACTCTCTCTCTCTCTCTCTCTCTCTCTCTCTGACACTCTCTGACACACACACACACTCTCTCTCTCTCTGACACTCTCTGACACACACACACTCTCTCTCTCTCTGACACTCTCTGACACACACACACTCTCTCTCTCTCTCTCTCTCTGACACTCTCTGACACACTCTCTCTCTCTCTGACATTCTCTGACACACACTCTCTCTCTCTCTCTCTGACACTCTCTGACACACACACTCTCTCTCTCTCTTTCTCTCTCTCTCTGACACTCTCTGACACACACACACACTCTCTCTCTGACACTCTCTGACACACACACTCTCTCTCTCTCTCTCTCTCTCTCTGACACTCTCTGACACACACACTCTCTCTCTCTCTCTTTTCATCAATCCTCTTTCCGTCTGATCCCACTAATCCGTACAAACAAATATGAATTACAACCGGGGCCCACACCATGTTATTATCCCCGTTGCCCTCCCCTCAGTGACGCCAATGCCCATTTCCCGAGCAAGCTTTTTGATCCCCCACCGGGAAAGGGATTTGACCCCGACCCCTAACACATACTCCCTCCCCGCTTCCCGAGCTGTTCAGCCCTCGAGGGGAAAGCTCAAGACTCAAAGCCGAAATTCTTGAAGGAAAACCTCCCAAAACAATGAAGTGCTCGGAGAGTATTATGGTATTCGTGTCACCTTGACATTGTAGCCGAATATATGGCCTGTGTTGGCGTCGATACCACGCTCTTTGCTGCGATACCACATTGATGATGGCGATACTGTATTGATGGTATATAATATCTCATGATCGAGGTGCTACCAAGGTTTCATGGCGTCGAATTCTTATATCATTGTGTTTTGTTTTTTTTTCTTCAAATTTTCACGGATACATTTGTTTTCTTCCATCGGACTCCACTAACAAGGATTTTAAGCACTCACCTTCCCGCCTCCCTTTTGCCCGCCACATTTTTTCTTTAATTGACCAAAAGATGACGCGCCACCAGAGAGTGGCGGCTAGACGTAACGCGGCAAACAGAAACGGCGGCGGCGGTGCGAACTTCCCATCTGCCGTGGATACATCCCGAACAAATCTATCGTATTATAGTAGTATTAGCGGACTTTGTTTTATAATAACCACAACTGGGCGCTATACCACCCCCTCCCTCCGCCGTACAGAGCACCCCCATCAAAGTTATCATAGCCATTTTGCTAGTGCATAGATAAGATGGTTTGACGTTTCGTACACCAGGGATGCTCAAAATGGATGTCCGCAGAAATTATCAAGAAAGGAATGAAAAATATAATTATAGTCTTCCATTTGCAGCCATTAATACTAACCCTAAAAATATGTCAATTTTTCAACAATAAACACATATGATAACAAAATAAAATATATTATATTATATTAATTTCAATAATTATTCGTTTTGTTCCCTTGTTATCAATTTGAAATAGATGCAAATTTTTAATTGCCCCATACCTTAAAAAAAAAGGTTTTTAAGATTTCTTACACCACCATTCAGAACGTGGCCACTAATGATGCAAAGAAACAAAATATCCGACTAAAGATATGTAACTATTTAAATCAACAGATTAATAAGTAATAATGATTTCAATGAAATAATTAGTAAATTTTAGTGAACAGTATAAATATTTAGTAAATTTTAGTGAACAGTATAAATATTTAGTAAATTTTAGTTAACAGTATAAATATTTAGTAAATTTTAGTGAACAGTATAAATATTTAGTAAATTTTAGTGAACAGTATAAATACTTAGTAAATTTTAGTGAACAGTATAAATATTTAGTAAATTTTAGTGAACAGTATAAATATTTTGTAAATTTTAGTGAACAGTATAAATATTTTGTTTTTTCTTAAATAAAAAATAGATTATATTTAGTTTTGACCAAGTCACTGTTTTATTTTATTATTATATTTTTTTATTTATTTTTAAAAGTTAATTTTTGTGTGTGTTATTTATAAACAGCATGAACTGATTTATTTAAAGTCTTAATGAAAATTAGTCTACATTTATTTCAATACGTAGTCATAATCGCATATCATGCGGGATGAAATTAAAGAGATGGCCCAAATTTTGGTGATTAGTTCACTTCAATCTGATCCAAAAAAGCAGGATAAAAAACTAATAGCACATAATTATTATGTCCACCAAACTCAAACAACAGATTTGCACTACCGTGTATTGTAAAATGCTCAAAATAAAATTTGATTTGTATTCGTCAAAACTTCAAAAATAATAATAGATATAAAATAAAGGAGAGTGATATTGATATTAGATACCGAAAAGATTTATTATATTAAACCAAATTTATATGTGTTAAAGAGAAGACCAATTGATATGTTTATAAGGAGAAGGCACATGAATGCTGAGCATAAAACAAATTCTGACTCTTCTTCACAATTACATGGTGGAAACATATGTAAAAAAAAACGGGGCTTCCTTAGCGAAGCGAATTCGTTCTAGCATCACTTGAAAATATCACTCTTCGTATACTCAATTCGATTTTGTAAGTGCGCATGTTGCTGGTATCCCAACACCACAGGGTGTTAGTAAATTCGATGTTCTATCGAATGTTCTAAAAATATTTTAATACGAAGTGAAGACGATCGTAAATGAACAATAAGCAATCGTTGCTTAAGATTAAAACTTTCAATATTGGTAGATGATATAATTTGTATTGAAATATACATGACTAATACGATTATATTTTCAACTATATGGGTGTACAAATAGGCACTATATATTTTGTCAGTGAGAAAAAAATACTTTATCTTAAAATAATTTTTTGTTGTCAACATCTCATGTGCATTACAATTTAATTGCCAGTAATCGCTGCACCACAACGCACCGGTACGAAGTCATTTTAGCAATTGAGTTGTTCTTGAAAAAAATTTAGGTGACAAGATAAGAATTGTTGATTTTTTTAACACTCTTTTGAAATTTAATTTACAATACCATGAGACATATTATTATTAACTTGTCTTACTTTAAAAAAATATATTTATTAACTAAAGCTACGTTTACAAACAATACAATTGAAAAATATACATTTTAAATATTGAATTTATTTTTAATTACAGAAACAATAAAATTAATACATTATATATAAGGTTAAGTTTTATGTATCTTATACGAGTCCGTTAATTATAGTAGCATCTTTTATAGAGGTCAGTCTAGTAAGTGGCACGTCACTTGACTTCGATCCCTACATTTGGAATACAATGACATTGAAATGACATTGATCTTGTCTGTCGTCATCTCTCTCTCTCTATCACCTAACTATGCATTTCATCAAAATCTCAGATCGATCTAATGTACTGTAATTAAATTAATGAATTTTAAGTTTATCTCTATATAACATGTAAATTTTTGTGCTAGTCTGTCGCGCGATGCCGTATTATATTGAACATAATCAATACGTTTAGTTATGTCTCATATATAAGGGAGTTATAGTCAAAAACTTCGTTTTTACGGGTTGTTTAATTAAAGCCCTTATATTAACTTCACCGTTTTGTCTCTCTGAATGTCTGTCGTGGTCCCGCAGAAAAAAAAACTTAAGTAAAAAAATGACCCACTTCCCGTGATCCTATCGAACTGAAATTTTGCACATAACCTTTTGTCATCTAAACATGCATTCTATCAATATTTCTGATCGTTCGCATATACATAAATGCAATTCGTAGCGTTTTAGATTATTCAATGTAGCATGTAAATGATTGTGCTAGTCTGTCGCAAGGTGCGTATTATATTGAATTTACTTTTAGGTGTGTCTCATATATAAAGGTCATGGTTAAAAAGGTCGAAACTGCATTGCATATTAAGGATTTATAATAAAAAAAAACTTGGTGTTTTTTTACGGGTTTAATTTTTTTTATATTTCTGTTTCAGACGTTTCGTATCTTGAACGTAGAAACAAAATCAACATAACTGAAATTGACTGTGATACTCACATGATCAGGAAGACAATCATTAACTATGTATATATATATTTTTTTTATCATTGTTAAAAATGAGGCCAAACATTAATCTCGAGCGACATATATAAAGAAACAATTCCTAGTTCCTGTCCTTGACGATGAAGTACATAGGTGAAGTAAAGTAGTTACCGCCCACAACCATTAGGACCATTGAAGAGAAGGGATTATTCTTTTCAAAATTGTTGGATGACATGTAGCATATAGCAAACGGTATTCATGCCAAAATTTTAGGGCTGTAGGCCATGTGGGGGGCTCATGTCACTACCAAGTCTGTAGGCCATGTGGGGGGGCTCATTTCACTACCACGTCTGTAGGCTATATGGGGGGCTCATGTCGCTACCACGTCTGTAGGCCATGTGGGGGGCTCATCTCGCTACCACGTCTGTAGGCCATGTGGGGGCTCATGTCGCTACCAAGTCTGTAGGCCATGTGGGGGGCTCATGTCACTACCACTTCTGTAGACCATGTGGGATCTTATGTCGCTACCACGTCTGTACAGGGAAAATAGTGCACCGGTCACTGGTGCAGTGAAAAACTCCTGCTGGTCCGCCATACTAGAATGTCGGAGAAGATCTGGCGTAGATTGTTCCAGTAATACCAGTAATGAAGTAATTGTGCCCATCTTTCTTCTTGAAGTTTGATCTTTAAAAAAAAACAAAAAAACTTTCATTTTTTTTTAACTTAGTTATTATTTTTCCCATTATTATAGGATGTATTACATAATTAACATTTAATTTCAATACCTATGGAGGTTATTTGTAATGATGAAGGCATAAGCGGAAACGTCTGCTTGTGTATTGGTAAATTGAAAGAGTTGCAATTTGTTTTCATCACACAATTCGTTTGTATACTCGTAAATTGCACTTTTATTTAAATGCTTTATTGCAGTCCATTTCTATATGGAATATTAATATCTTGCTGGGAAAGTGGGGTTTTGTAGTTATATAAAGAGATTAGGGGAGGCATTTTTGTTAAATTGGTATGGGGGGTGTGTGTTAATCTTATTATTATTTTTTTTTAAACTCAAAATATAGATTTTGACACATGTAGACGTTTTAAAACTTCCGGAAACTGGAGAAGAAAAAAAAACCAGTCGTGTCATCTTGTTTGTATATGTGTACGTATGTGTGTTTGGAAATGATAGCTTGAATACCGTTTAGGCGGACGAAATCTCATATTTAAGTATTGGGTCGCATAAATAGGTTTTTATCAACTTTTGACGGACTTCCGGAGCCCGGGAGCGTAACCGTAATTTATTTCCGATTTCTCAAAAACCTTATGGATTCCACAAACCATCAATTACTACACTCCGATTACACAAACCAACAATGACTACACTCCGATTACACAACCCAACAATGACTACACTCCGATTACACAAACCAACAATTACTACACTCCGATTACACAAACCAACAATTACTACACTCCGATTACACAAACCAACAATTACTACACTCCGATTACACGGACAGTGCCATCACAGGCATGAATACTGACATACAAAACAAGTGGGGCTCACTCCGACCTTTTTTTGTTGTCTTTAACACTGTTTATTTGTATCACCTAAATATTATGTAAAAAATATTTTTTTAGAATAAAAATTAAACGCTATGTCCGAAAAAGCGACTCCAGCGGAGATGGATGAGAGAGAAGTTTGAGGTTTCCGCTGCAACCCCCTTTTCTTTAAAAAAAAATAAAATAATAATAATAAACACATTAAAATATCCGGCTTTTTTTTAATTTTTATTTCAAAAACCTGAAAAAATAAATACATACAGACATGTGACAAATTAACCTGGGTTTTGTACTATTTCAATCTGAACACTCCTACATCACCTAATTGTGGAGTTTGAAGAAATTCCATAGATTACACGAGCCCAACTTTTGGTGTTTGGTCACCAAGATCAAATACACGCAATTTTAGGGGAAGAGGGCAAAAAAGGGGGAGGGGTGTAGCGTGTGATGTCACTATTTGAATCAGGACATTTTCCCCCAACTATCTGACCCCGGCTACTGCCAGATGTAAGTGTGGCGAGAGCCTGCAATATTCACAACAAAACGAAGTTAACCCGCCGGCCCGAGAAAGTGCGCATGCGGGAAAATCCGTTTTGGGCTGGAAAAAATGATTTTATTTTTATGTTTTTATTTTTTTGTTGTCGCCGCCCCTTTCCTGTCTGGCATGTTGATTTGATTACGTGGACAAAAGACAGGGGATGTCTTAGGGCGAAATGCGAGTATAGAGAGGTAGGGGCGGTAAATTAGCATTCAGTATTCATCAAGTGGCTGCTCTGTTGTTAGATTTCAATATCAAGGGGGCAGTAGGAGTAAATAAAAGACAGATTATGCAGTCTGTAAAACAGACCCCCCCCCCAACCTGCAAAAGAAAAGATATTCAGTTTCTATCTCGTACTGTTTGGCGAGCAATAATACATTGGTATATGAAAATTGACATTATTTTTTAGCTATGTGAATCAAGATTTCAAGTACATTAAAAAAAAATCATTAGTTATTTAAAATGTACTATTATTATCATTTATTTTGGTCATTTCGTTTACACCTTCTGATTTAATAAAGTAAGTTTCTTTGTCAAACCAGTGTCGCGTTTCGAATCACAATTCCTATGTATCCAGGCGGTAACTCTCACAGAGAGAAAGTATTTATTTGATCATCTCCCTTGCACCGCCACTTCTACACATTTAAAATGCCGATGCCGTTGCAATTGGTCCCAATGTGTGCGATGAGATAAAGGTGTGTGTGTGTGGGGGGGGGATAGAAGGATGGAGATTTTAAATTCCACTGGCCGCCCGGTTATTGTTTTATAAGGTGTAGGAATTACATTCTAAGATTCGGTGATGTCAGCTTTGGGGCCTTCCATAAAGTACGTCACGCTATTTTTGACCATTTTTAACTCCCCCCCTCCCCCCTGTCACAAACTGTCACAAATCTCGGACTTAAAGTACGTCACACTTTCGAACAAAAATGTTGTTTTTTATTAACAAAATAATTAACATTTAATATAAAAAATCGTGACGTCACACATGGCCGGACACCCCCTCTCCCCCCTGTCACAAACTGTCACACTTTCTTACACCCCCTCTCCCCCCCCCTCTGGATCGTGACGTACTTTATGGACGGCCCCTTTTTGGTCGCGTTGTAAACATCTTGTCTTGACCAAATGTCCTTTAGGGGAAAAAAAATAATAATAATTCAACCGATTACGATGAAATCTACGTCTACTGGCCTTGGAATGTATGTTCTGTGGCCTTGGAATTTATGTTCTGTGGCCTTGGAATTCATGTCTACTGGTCTTGGGATTTATGCATACTGGCCTTGCACTTTATGTTTTCCGGCCAAGGAACTTATGTCTACTGGGCTTGGAATTTATGTCTACACTGGTTTTGGAATTTATGCTTTCTGACCTTGAAATTTATGCCTGATAATGCTTATTCGGAGGTGTCAGAATGTTCGATTAAGTGGGTTTGCACCGAACGCTCCACTTGGTCCGGTTTCAGCCACTCTTCAGCGTGAGTGGCTTCATTTTCCGGCTTCAAATGTATTTGTGGGAATTTACTCCCTGAGCTGAGAACCCTTCTTTTAAGAGTACGTAAATCCTACAACCAGCGAGTACAGTGAATATGTAATTTAACAATGACCCCTAATAGTGTATGACAAGCTAAACTTCATTTAGATAATTTTTTCTTACAATCTCAAAAAAAACAAAAAAACAACAAAAACAAAGCCATCTTGTACTTTGTATCTAGGGCGCTGTTAATGTGTGCTAACGAGGGGTGGGGGGGGAACTACCCAGAGGTTTCTTAACGCCGATTCTATGCAACATTCGCCATTGTCTTGACACCCCAGTCCCGCCCGACCGCCACCCCAGTGACACGGCTACGCCCCACACATTGACACGATTAGGCCCCACACATTGACACGGCTAGGCCCCACACATTGACACGATTAGGCCCAATTGTGACCACGGCTGCAGCTACAGGTTTCCCCTATCGCCTGCAAATGGCACGGGTCCGGCTTCCCCCACAACTCGTTCTTCTGATCGTTCTTGTTCCTCTGGTGGCAGTCTGGCTTCCCGCGTTCAGGATCTGGTTGTCTTCTCTTTAATGAGAAACGTGGGGTAGTTGTTGAGAGGGGGGGGAACGACGAAATTAGATGTGTTTTTCAAAGAGGGTCTATGGCGTAGCTCCGGGGGGGGGGCAACCTGTGATATAAAACTCATAAAATTAATTGTAATGTACTGCACGTTACAAGGACGATATATAGAAACGGAACAGCAGAGAGAACAAATGCTTGTCTAGGGGAACTGTTCGGGGGCAGGCGTGTCTAGCTCAATCAGTCAGGGGGGACGGACAAATCTTTTGCGGGCCAGATACGAATAAACATCAATGTGTGAGCAGTGAAACAGTTTTTAAAAATTCTTATTAAAAACTAAATAGTCAGTCTCCCAGCGGCTTTGGAAGGCCTTGTTCTCAGAGTCAACACGTTTTCTTGGCCATTTTTGAAACCTAGGTTGTTTTATTATTTTTTTTATTTCAAGCTGATTGATTCATAAAACGTGAACCATATAGGGAAAAGGAGATTCAATATCCGGGAATACGCTACTCTTATTTCTAATGCAGCAATCCAAAACGAGCAACAGAATGCTGTTAGGATAGTGGATACTATTAACCAAGAACACCCACTCACATAAATAATTTATGTACGATTATTCTGATTAAATCGAGAACACTACGGGTTTCGCCTATTGTTAGGCAGGTCTGCTAAAGTTGGACTTTAATTAGCACTTAGCATCGCAGTGAATAAAAAAAAATTGTCTATGAAAATAAACTCTTCTTTCGGATAAAACTTTTCGGTGGTTTAGACCACAAGTTATGTTTCACTTTTACGCCAGGCCTGGTGTGGCCAGCGGGCCTTAAGTTTTACTCGCATGATTTACCCTCAGAGAAACGATTCCTCGACAGCTGAAAAAATTACTCCCAATATTTATTTGGTCTACTTAGTGTTTCTTCAAGAAATCGAAATTTGAATCGAAAGTAAGGCGGTGCAAGAGGAAGGGTGGGGGTGAGAAGAGGTCCCCAGCATTTGTAGCACTAACTCCCCTTATTTGGAGGCTCGAGACTTGCGGACACTTTCGTTTTCGGTGATTTTTCTTTTTAGGAAATAGGGTGACAAAAGATCATTGGCCCTCCGCGGTCGGCGTTAACACACACAGCGCGTGACATAATACTGGGTTAAAAAAAAATTGATTGAGCTGTGAGGGAGACGCTGGCTTCACAAGGGGGATAATCCGGAACAACGGGGAAAGAAAAATTATTGATTCAATGATATCGTCCTCGAGATTATAGAGCACAAAAGTGTTTAATGACGTCATTTGACTGGTTAATAAGGAATTATTTGAAAATTTATACAGAAAAAAATGAGTGTGTGTGTTGGGGGGGGGTGGCAGATAACTTTTATTTTTAATAGGGCTGCGGAAATTAACGATTTATTTCTCGATTAATCGTTAAAAAATTGTAACGATTAAATTATTTTTAACGATTAATCGACCCATCACTTACAAATTATTGGAAGTCAAAAAGTAACACAAAAAAACGATTTTAAAAAATAGCGGCCGATAAATAATAAATTTCTTGACGATAATACGAACATTTTGATTTTAAACTATTGACTGACGGGAATGTTCAAAATGTTGATTAAGTATGCCTACCGTGGTTCTAACACTTCGCCTACTTATCAAACCAAATGAAAATGGCGACAGCTCTTCTGATTAATTACTGCGTTAATGGAGATGAAAGTTCCCGAATCCATTAACCATCTACAATGGTGGAAACTAAATGAACACCAATATCCGATAATGTCATTCCTTGCCAAGACCGTTTTGTGCATACCAGTTACCTCAGTTCGATGTGAATGATTGTTCAGCTCGGATGGTTATGTTGTCAATTAGACCCACTCATCACTTGAACCAAATAATGTCAACTCACTTGTCTTTTTTGCGTAGTTGGTTAAAAGATGACATATAAATGAGACATTCCAGTGTTATTTAGATTTTCAACAAGAACGTTTAATAAGTGTTACTTATTATATCATACATTTTATTTTTAGCTTTAATCGAAGTTAACGATTAATTAATCGTTAATTTTTCAAAAGTTAACGATTAAATTTAAATTAATTGTTAACAGCCCTAATTTTTAATATAGAAGAAGAAGTTGGGACTAGAACCCGTGTATATCAGATCGTTACAACCGACGGCTCTACCACAACGTCAGACAAGGTATGGTGCCTTAAAGCTTTTATGACGATTATATGCAGTGCTGTTCTTTGATCGTTCAAGTAATAGTTAAGTTTACCCAGTCAAAAAACAGCGTGGTGTCCACTATCGACCAATCAAAAGCTCTAAAAGCGGTAAATGAAGCAAATACGAGGAATAACGTATAGGTAAGATAAACATAAAGTTGGTACGTCAAACAAAATGACCTGTCTGCTCAAATATAATATTTTCTCTTACGTGTTAAAATTACTTTTTTCTCTCCCCTTTTCAACCAATTTAGGCATAGGCACGATGTGAATGTGTTACAATAATAGGTACTATATACAGATGTTACAACAATAGGTCCATTGTACACATGTTATAACAATAGGTACAATGTACACATGTTACAACAATAGGTGCAATGTACACATGTTACAACAATAGGTACAATGTACACATGTTACAACAATAGGTATGATGTACACATCTTACAACAATAGGTACAATGTACACATTTTACAACAATAGGTACAATGTACACATGTTACAAAAATAGGTACAATGTACACATGTTACAATAATAGGTCCAATGTACACATGTTACAATAATAGGTCAATTGTACACATGTTACAACAATAGCTACAATGTACACATGTTACAACAATAGGTCCATTGTACACATATTACAATAATAGGTGCAATGTACACATGTTACAACAATAGGTACATTGTACAAATGTTACAATAATAGGTGTAATGTACACATGTTACAACCATAGGTGCAATGAACACATGTTAAAACAATAGGTACAATGTACACATGTTACAATAATAGGTGCAATGTACACATGTTACAATAATAGGTACATGGTACACATGTTAAAACAATAGGTACAATGTACACAGTACACATGTTACAACAATAGGTACATTGTACACATGTTACAATAATAGGTGCAATGTACACATGTTACAACAAAATGTACAATGTACACATGTTACAACAAAAGGTACAATGTACACATGTTACAACAATAGGTACATTGTACACATGTTACAACAATAGGTACATTGTACACATGTTACAATAATAGGTACAATGTACACATGTTACAATAATAGGTGCAATGTACACATGTTACAACAATAGGTACAATGTACACATCTACAAAAATAGGCACGATATACACATGTTACAATAATAGGTGCAATGTACACATGTTACAACAATAGGTAAATTGTACACATGTTACAACAATAGGTACAATGTACACATGTTACAACAATAGGTACAATGTACACATGTTACAACAAAAGGTACAAAGTACACATGTTACAACAATAGGTACATTGTACACATGTTACAACAATAGGTACATTGTACACATGTTACAACAAAAGGTGCAATGTACAGATGTTACAACAATAGGTACCATGTACACATGTTACAACAATAGGTACAATGTACACATGTTAAAACAATAGGTACAATGTACACATGTTAAAACAATAGGTACAATGTACACATGTTACAACAATAGGTACAATGTACACATGTTACAACAAAACGGTGCAATGTACACATGTTACAACAATAGGATTAATTTACACATGTTACATCAATAGGTTCAATGTACACATGTTACAACAATAGGTACAATGTACACATGTTACAACAATAGGTTCATTGTACACATGTTACAACAATAGGTACAATGTACACATGTTACAACAATAGGTTCATTGTACACATGTTACAACAATAGGTACAATGTACACATGTTACAACAATAGGTACAATGTACACATGTTGCAACAATTGGTACACTCTTCATACGTTACAACAAAAGGTACAATCTAAATAACTTTACATCAAAAGGTACAATTTACATACGTTACAACAAAATTAAAAATCTAAATAACGTTACATGAAAAGGTATAATTAACATACGTCGCAACAAGTGGTACAATCGAAATAACGCTTCAACACTTTTACAAGTGTGTATCATTGTTCTATAGCAGTGATGGCGAACCTAGGGCACTCGTTCAACAGTGGGAATTCAGAGCCTCATCCGCTGGCACGTGACAAAAATATTGCTTCCTTAATCAAACCAGCTAAGCCAAACCGCCATTTTCTGGTTTATTGAAGTGTTGGGACTTTTCTTTAAATAAGTGTGTTTTGGTTTGAATTTTGGGCACGCGGCCCATAAAAAAGGTTCGTCATCACTGTTCTATAGCCTAAACCTCAAGAAAGCTGACCATATATGGCTGTATTCTCACATAATGTGTGTTTCATTTAAATTTTCCTCGAACCCCGAGAAATATCGTTCCAGCGGATTCATGTGTTTCAAAGGGATGAAACTCGCTGATCTGGAGGCTTTGAGTCGAGAACTCAAGTCTTGCTAAACACGTTTCTGCTGAGTAACTTGAGGAGTTGGCTCATAGAACAACTCTTGGAACTTGAGGAGTTGGCTCATAGAACAACTCTTGGAACTTGAGGAGTTGGCTCATAGAACAACTCTTGGAACTTGAGGAGTTGGCTCATAGAACAACTCTTGGAACTTGAGGAGTTGGCTCATAGAACAACTCTTGGAACTTGAGGAGTTGGCTCATAGAACAACTCTTGGAACTTGAGGAGTTGGCTCATAGAACAACTCTTGGAACTTGAGGAGTTGGCTCATAGAACAACTCTTGGAACTTGAGGAGTTGGCTCATAGAACAACTCTTGGAACTTGAGGAGTTGGCTCATAGAACAACTCTTGGAACTTGAGGAGTTGGCTCATAGAACAACTCTTGGAACTTGATGAGTTGGCTCATAGAACAACTCTTGGAACTTGAGGAGTTGGCTCATAGAACAACTCTTGGAACTTGAGGAGTTGGCTCATAGAACAACTCTTGCGTAGCTAAGCGCATAGCCAATTAGGCACAGAGTTGTTCACTTGGGCACATAACAACTTGTGCAACATACAACATACAGTGCAATTAGGCATCTAGCCACCTAGGCATACATACAGTGCAATTAGGCATCTAGCCACCTAGGCATACATACAGTACAATTAGGCATCTAGCCACCTAGGCATACATACAGTACAATTAGGCATCTAGCCACCTATGCATACATACAGTACAATTAGGCATCTAGCCACCTAGGCATACATACAGTACAATTAGGCATCTAGCCACCTAGGCATACATACACTACAATTAGTCATCTAGCCACCTAGGCATACATACAGTACAATTAGGCATCTAGCCACCTAGGCATACATACAGTACAATTAGGCATATACCCTCTTAGGCATACAGAGAACTGGCCACTTCTTTAGATCACACACTTCACTTTGTCACATTCTTTACCCAGACACACATCAAACTTGGTCACTGGGGGACATGAAGTCACACAAGTCACATAGTGACACACCGCCTCTGTTCACACACAGGGCACACGTTCACTCACACCACAACTCGCCGGCTGGTCACGTGATATACTCAGTCTTACGACATCTTCACACACACACACAGCAGCGACTCCAAAATAACGCATCGCTCTCTAATCCATCCATGACGACACTACGTATCTACCCCAGTGTTTACCGGTGGACGCACCGAAGATCTATTGGTCACTGTGAAATAGAGCGACCACCACTAAAGGAAGAAGAAATTGCGTCAGTTGATCTAATTTACAAATAGCAGGCCAGGGGTGTTAACTGGCCGATTCTTTTGAACTCTGCGGCCTCCTACTAATAAAGTCAAGAGTTGGATAATCCCCACCTGAAATCCCTCATAATCCCTGGAAGTCTAGACTCTTAAATCAGGGGCGGGAAAGCGACTTGGTGGACAGTGTCGAATTGACGAAAAGAACTGAAATAAAAAGTAAACCTTCGCCAAATGCAACAATAAATTTTGTGGAAAGTTTGCGCTCATTGTAAGGACCGGTAAAGTCAGACCTTGTGTTACTTCCTGTCAGGCCTACTAATACCCTGTTTTTATTTTATGCATTTACCTTTTTAAAAGCCTGATTGCAGTCTCACCCCCATTACTTTAAAGTCAGACCTGAAGACCGGTAAAGTCAGAGCACACACAACAAGACGACAAGAAGAGAAAAGAAGGATCTATGTTTTTACATTTTTATTTCAATAAATCGATTGGTATTTAAGAGAATACGTGTCTTTTTTTAAATCCTTTATATTAACTCGTGGTGTCTGCGGCCGACCGACCGACCTTGCTTGCTTGCTTGCTTGTCGCCAAAACTTTTGATCGATTTTTAACCCACTTGCTCGCAAGATAGCGAGCTGAAATTTTGCAGGCAGTTTCGTACCGATGATAAAAACAATGTATCAAAATTTCAGATCGATCGCATGTACCGTAATTAAATTATTGATTTTTTAGATTATTTTTTTTAATCCTATGTATCATGCTATTTTTTGAGATAGAGCGTCGCGGTGCGTATTATATTGAACAACCTTTCTGTCGCGCAATAAGGTGCGTATTTTATTGACAGCTCTTTTTATAAACATATTCCTGATCGGTGCGTATTATATTAAACATGTTTTACGACACAACTTCAATTTTGTATTTCTGGATGGTCTGGCGCTGCGTATTATAATGAACATTCTTTTAGTTACTTCTCGTACATAAAGGATTTATAGTCAAAAACTTGGTTTTTTACGGGTTTTTCTTATTTTAAAATTTATTTATTAAAAAAATTTTATATTTTTTTTTAAAATTTGTTTCAGGAAGAATGGTTTCCTTTGGGTATATGCCGCTGATTTTGATTATGGTTTAAACTTAAACAAAAGAACAGACACGAAATCTGTCTAGCAATAGGTCGCTACTTTTGATCATATACTACCTGATTAATAGATATGATTTCTAAGTTATTATTTCGTTGTTTTCAGTGGAAAGTATCATTTTACGCCAATTATTTTTCTAAACATTTACAAATTTTAGCATTGACAAACGCATTGAGCCTATACTAGGTGTAAGACCTTCAATTAGTTGAAGTCATTAAGTCTAACCTATTGATAAACCCATTAAGTCCATCCTAGTGGTAATATCCTCAGAGTTTTTTGTCATTAGGACCAACAAACTCATAAACCCATTAAGTCCATCCTAGTGGTAATATCCTCAGAGTTTTTTGTCATTAGGACCAACAAACTCATAAACCCATTAAGTCCATCCTAGTGGTAATATCCTCAGAGTTTTAAGTCCTTAGGACCAACAAACTCATAAACGCATTAAGTCCATCCTGGTGGAAAAAATCTTCAGTTCTTTAAAGTCATTAAGTCTAAACTATTTATAAACGCACTGTCCCTAACATAACGGTAACCCCCCTAACCCCCCCACCCTTCCCGTGGCATTGGCATCAACCGATTGGCATCGATCTTTGTCATTGAACTCTAAAAATCCCGTTGTTGTTTTTTTCCCCCATTTATTTCTGCCACTGTGTTTCTTGATTCTCACTAGGTCACAACAAGAACGTCACGCAATGCCGTGCTGTGAGATGGACGGCTCTATGGGAGAACACGTTTTTATAATAGTCGTGAGGATAATTACAAATAACAATAACAAGATAAAAGGTTGGGGGGGGGGAAGAAGAAGAAAAAATGCAATTACAATGGGGGGAGGGACAAAATGAGGTCATGTAGTTGAATTTCACAAAGGACAAACGCCTCCGGGTCATTGCCATGGCAACACACCAGTTGAACTCAAGTTTTCAACACGCTCCATTACTATATCCTCTCTTGTTCATCTTGTCTCTGCTGGAGATGAAGCCCGTTTGGGTCCGTTGCAAAGAAGGTGGGTACAGTACACGTGAGGTGGGTCCGTGGCAAAGGAGGTGGGTACAGTATACGTGAGGTGGGTCCATGGCAAAGGAGGTGGGTACAGTATACGTGAGGTGGGTCCGTGGCAAAGGAGGTGGGTACAGTATACGTGAGGTGGGTCCGTGGCAAAGGAGGTGGGTACAGTATACGTGAGGTGGGTCCGTGGCAAAGGAGGCGGGTACAGTATACGTGAGGTGGGTCCGTGGCAAAGGAGGCGGGTACAGTATACGTGAGGTGGGTCCGTTTCAAGGTATATGTTGCATTAACCTTTGGTGTCAAATCTTTTAATAATAAAAACAATAGAACGATAAGGGAGACATAAGCTTTCAATTAGCGAATGATGAATGCACACAAAATAATAATAATAATAAAACATATCCTTCATAAGTGTTTATCTTGGACATTCTTGGCCACCCCTACTACTATAGTCCTAACTAACCTGCAGACAGATTTTAGAAAATGTTGAATCAATTTCTTATATATATATATATATATATATATATATATATATATATATATACGAGCAACAAAGCCCGTCCAAGGACGTTCCACCACCGTTCAGTGGCATGTTGTTGTAACTCCCCCCCCCCAAAAAAAAACAGCCGTCTCGACCAGCATACATGTGCATCACGTCAAAAATACTATTCATTATAGTTAAAATAAATAACTCGTAAAAACAGAGCTTTTTACTATAAATCTCAACGCATATAACTCAAAATAAAGTCTTGGAAGAAATACTGCACCAAAAATAACTCGTTTTGAACGTCCGCGTAAAGGTGTTCAATATGATTAGCTGTAGGAGTCATATGTGTTTGAGGGACCAATCGCTATAGATGACCGGACAGAAACTTGCCTTTTATTATATATATATATATATATATATATATATATATATATATATATATATATATATATATAATATATTATGTGATATCAATTCAGTTGCTATTGGGAAATAAACAGTTTTTGGGCTATAGATTAATTGCGCACATCTTTTTTTTTCAAGAGGAAACTTTTTAGATTGAAATTGAATTCCTGTTCAAAAGCATTTCTACGTTAGCCTTTTTATGGTGCGTTCTAGTTTATTCGCACTAAAAAGCACCACATGCGTGTTGTGAATTTTTGTAATAAAAAATATGTATTTTTTTATCGTTGTATTCGTACAATGCTCATCTTCATCATCACTCGTAAGCAGATCTTCATATTTCTATTGTAAAGTTCAAGAGTTACATAGCGTTCATCCTTTATCAAGTGTCTTGAGTCTAGTGTAGGCATTTCAACATTTCCCCTAGACTATTTCAATTTAAGGATTCAAAGTCTAATTAATCGACCCCCCCACACACACACAAATTTAATAGCATTGACACCACCTTAGGAAACAAACTCAGGGGCATGTCCATATCATTTTGAGATTATTTGTTCAAGTCCGCGTGTGTTGCTTATCTGGACGTTCATCTCCTGAGGGGAAAACTAAAGGAAGGAGACGGGGGAGTGATGTGAATGCCTTTTAAAAAAAATAAATAAATCTTTAAAAGAAAATAATATTTAAAAATAAAATAACTTTTTAACTTTTGCAAGAGTAGTCCGAGAAATGAGAGGTCATTCAAAAGTTAATTATGCGCCTCTTTCTAAAAACTCTCTAACCAAATTGTTAAATGCCGTGTCGTAAGGCGACACCCGGCGTCAGGCTTCCTGTTTCCCCAAGACAAGAGAGTGGGTGACAATTCTATTCTTAGGCACAGAAACGATGACATTTTTGTATGATTTAACAAAAACTCATCATCCATTCATTTGATGATATTCGGGTTAGTTTGACAGAATTTGAGGAGAGCGGTGCTAAGATGTGAGAAAAATTAAACAAATTATCAATTCCATTTTCTTTATTTCTTCCTGTGTGTGTGCGCGTGTCTGTGGTTGCGTGTGTGCGTGTGTGTGTATGTGTGTTTGTGAGTGTATATGTGAACTTTTTAAATATTTTGTTATATATTTCATTCTATCTTCTTCATTGTTTTGTTTGTCTGCCAAACATTTCTTTTTTCTTTTCTTTTTATCCCATGACACTTCTTAAGAATTTTGTTATTTAATTATTATTTTTTTGTACTTAGCAATAAGTCATTTTTTTTTCTTCTTTTCTTTTCCTTTCCTTTCTTTTCTTTTCTTTTCTTTTCTTTTCTTTCTTTCTTTCTTTCTTTCTTTCTTTCTTTCTTTCTTTCTTTCTTTCTTTCTTTCTTTCATTCATTCATTCATTCATTCATTCATTCATTCATTCATTCATTCATTCATCCTTCATTCATTCATTCATTCATTCATTCATACATTCATTCATACATTCATCCATTCATCCATTCATCCATTCATCCATTCATCCATCCATCCATCCATCCATCCATTCATCCATTCATCCATTCATCCATTCATCCATTCATCCATCCATCCATCCATTCATCCATTCATCCATTCACTCATTCACTGATTTAATCAATCATTCCTTCTTTCATTCATTCTATTTTTTCTCTTCCGTCTTCGATCTTTTGCTTGTGTCTTTTTGCCATAGTCTTTCAATTTTTGTCTTTGTTTTTAAAACTGTCACTGTCATTATTTTTTTTTAAACATATATTTAAAATAAAAAAATTAAATAAATATTTTGTCTAGCGATCATGCAGATTTTATGAACAATTTTAGAAATGAAGCTATCCTAACTTCTTTATCAGTCTAAGTGAAGGTCAAATGGTTACGACAGTACCACTACTCGCTCCATATTTTCTCCTGTTAATTCATCCAAACAGATACTATGTTTAATTTTTTTTTATCGAAATGTAAAGAAACTCAAACAATCAAATGTATAATAAAAATAAAGAAATAAATACATAAGATTGAAATTAAGTTTTATTTAAGGGTAAATTCGTCCCGAAATTCTCTCGCCGTTTTACTATATTTTGAGCTGATTGCATTCATCCGTAAATATTTCCACATTTTTAAACATGGATAAAAATAGCAGAAATTTGTTTTTTATTCAACTGAAACTAACCACTATAACAATTATTATTTTTTTTTAAAGAACTCCACCTGATTAGTGGAATTATTTTTTTATTATTTTTTTTATTATTTTTTATTTTTATTTATTTTTTTTTGTGTTGTTGCTTGGGGAATAGTTCAAGGTTGAGTCACCACCAATATCCCTAGAACCATTGTTGACACTGTGTCCACGTAGATGAGCTTAATAGCCACTTACCTCACTGACCAAAAGATGCACACCACGAGATGTACACCACGAGATGTACGCACGATATGTACACCACGAGATGCACACCCCGAGATGTACACCACGAGATGTACGCAACGAGATGTACGCAACGAGATGTACGCCACGAGATGTACGCCACGAGATGTACACACGAGATGTACACCACGGGATGTACGCAACGAGATGTACACCACGATGTACCACGAGATGTACGCCACGAAATGTACACCACGAGATGTACGCCCCGATGCACGCCCCGAGATGTATTCCACGAGATGTACACCACGAGATGTACACCACGAGATGTACACCACGAGATGTACACCACGAGATGTACGCCACGAGATGTACGCCACGAGATGTACGCCACGAGATGTACGCCACGAGATGTACACCACGAGATGCACACCACGATCTCTACACCAACATCCACATTTAACACATTCCGTCTCTGTAAAACATTTTGTAACAGAACTCATTCGTCCGTGACTCAATTTACCCAATTGATTTAATCTTTTCTGGAACTAGCGCGGCATGAAATACAAAACAGATTTTTTTTTAAAGTTCAAGTCTTTTACTAAAATTAAATAACTCCCTTTCAAGCGCCTCGCCAGTGCATTGATCACATTGTAAGCGCATTCACTTGTGGAGTTAATTGCGCGTGAGCTGAGCCGATCATTTGTTTGACGGGATCGTTCATGGAATGTGTCAAGTGGTGGCGCACTTGAGCGCACTTCGTTTTCAAACAAAACTCAATTCCAGTGAGTGCTTTGTCGCCGGTTCTGACACTGCGAGGAGATCCGTGGGGGGGGGGTGAAGAGATAGAATACCGTAGCAAGTGGTCACCTGAGTAGTTGTGTTGTGTCACTCTGACCTTCGTGAGTGGATAAATGGTTGCCAGACGTCACAAATTTTCAGAACGGTCACGGTTCACTAAGAGATACGGTAGCCCCGTCTATAATGTATGATCACCTTTTTGTTTACAGTTTTTATACGTCATAAGAGGAAGGACAAATTCACGGCGAAGATCTTGTATGTAAGAACATTGATTAAACTTATCACTTGAAATAAAATGCTTCATTACCCTCTTTTCATACGGTCTACAAACTGGGCATATCTCTTTCTTTATCTCTCTCTCTCTATATATATATATACTACCTCTCTTACACTTTTTCTCTCTCTACCTCTTTCACACTTTTTGTATCTTCTTCTGTCTAACTCCGACACATCCTCCCTCTCGCTACTCTCGCACTCTTTCTCTCTGACGCAACCTCTAACACTTTTTCTCTTTCCCTTTCTCACTCTACCTCTTACACATTCACTCTTCCTCTCTAAATCGGCTGTGCAAACTCTCATTGACACCTCCTCGGGTAAGATTATTTATACTTTAAACATTTTTCTATTCGTTCATTTTATGACGTTTTTTATATCGAGATTCATGACGAATGGTCGATAGTCTGCCTTTGTTCTTTGGCTTACGCTAGGGTTGGGCAAACTGCGGCCCTCGGGCAACATGTGGTCCGCTTTTGGTTTCTGTTGTTCCTACAGAAACCAGCTGAAAATACAACAAAAAAACATTCCCAAAGAATATTATAATAATGATATAATAAAAACGATTTTAAGAAACAAGTTGCGACTTTTGGGGCCATCGCCGTGAAATGTTTTCTCATCACACGTGACCTCGATATTGACTTTACGTGTATTTCGATGTTGTTCTGGGAAATTTTTCAAGTTACCCACCGCCTTTCGCGAGCAATGTTATGACTCGTCATCATCTGTAGATTCATTGTTCACATCAAATGTACACATAGTGTGCGGTACACGAACTGTACTGTACACAAAATGTACAACACACAAATGGTACCCAAACTTTTCGTTACAATAATTGTACAGTACACAAAGATATACGGTACACAAAATGTACCCAAACAGTTAGAATACAAGAATTCGCAGTACACAAACTGTACAGTAAACACAATGTACTCAAAATCTTCGGTAAAAGACTTGTACAGTACACAATTTGTACAGTACACAAACTGTACAGTAAACACATTGTACCCAAAATCTCCGCTAAAAGACTTGTACAGTACACAATTTGTACAGTACACAAACTGCCCATCACTTTAAGCCTAGGTCACTGTGTGCTGAAATAGTAGACACACAACAGGTATTCAACAGTACCAAAAAAAAAGGGGGGGGGGTTGACACGCCTCATAGTCATGCAATGAGAAACTGAGAAACATGCAAACATGCCTCGCGGGTTCATCTTCTTGAATTCCATGGACCTTCGATACTTCAACACGCCCCATTGTGTCTAGCATTGATTGACAGGGTCGACACGCCCCGTTGGGTATTCAGTTGTAAGAGAACCGTTGTTTTCCCAATGAGACGGGACATCAGGGTTTGCTTTGTTTTGATAGTGTTCGAAAAGGAAATTGAGGATATTCTCACAAAGTGATTAATAAAAAAAGACGTAATATATTTGATGTCTTGGCTTTATCTTGATCTCACTTACAAATTAATTGCCCTTTGTATAAAAAAAAACAAAGTCGGTGTAATTTAAATAAGGTTAACATTAAAATTCTGTCCCTACACTACTAACAGATTTCGCCACTGATAACATGGACTGAGCTGAAGATAAACTGAATCGTTAAGAGTAAGAGTTAAAAACAAAACTTCGAGCCAAACATTATTTTGTATGGGAATTCCCGGATGAATAGCCTTTGAAGAAGAAAATACTTGTTCATAAAATGTTTCAATGTTTGAGCTGTAACAGGGGCATGAGCTCTGACAGGAAGTTAACCAAACAGCACGAGCTCTGACAGAAAGTTAACCAAACCGCTCGAGCTCAGACAGGAAGTTAACCAAAGAACACGAGCTCTGACAGGAAGTTAACCATACCGCTCGAGCTCAAACAGGAAGTTAACTAAAGAGCACGAGCTCTGACAGGAAGTTAACCAAACCGCTCGAGCTCAAACAGGAAGTTAACTAAAGAGCACGAGCTCAAACAGGAAGTTAACCAAACAGCTCGAGCTCAGACTGGAAGTTAATTAAACAGCACGAGTCCAGGAAGAAAGTCTCCCTAACAGCAAATGTTAAAAAGGTAATTTTTAACGCAGCAACAGCACATGTTAAACAAGGAAGTTAACACAACACCGAGACTTCAGACAGAAGTTTAACCCGACAGCACTGGCATCAGCAGATTGTTAAACACCGGCTACGGCGACACCTAGCGGCTGGTCAGCGTTCAGTCAATGCTATCGCTGCTGTGTAATTCAAAACAAGACAATGAAAGATGAATCCAAGAGGAAAAGAAACAAAACAGTTTCAATGGTCTAGAGCGGGTCACTGGATGACAGGGGCTACATTTACCAGACATCATTTTCCCCACATCCCCATCCCATTTTTAACCCGGGGTCATCTATCAACCCAATAACCTATAATTGATTAGCCGACCTGATTTTTTGTCCCTTCCGTTTATGCGGAGAGATAGCGTCAGATTAGAAGCAAGCAGACGCCTGGAAATGACTCTTGATAAATTTTTGTGTTTGAGGGAAGTGACGTCAGAATCTATTAATAGCGCTCCATAGTTGTGTTACTCTTCATGTTAAAGTGGGGGTGTTTAGAAGATTAGAAGAGATCATGTTCCAATCGATGATATTAGAATCGATAATGTTAGAATCAAAGAGATAATATTACTATAGATAGTGCGAAAATCAATGATGCTAAAACCAAAGAGGTGTTGGTAAAAATCGCTGATGCAAGAATCGAAGGCAGGATGTGGATGTGTCTCTTCCTCGTCTTCTCGTCTAATCAAAGTGTCGCTTGTGTCTCTTTCATTGTCTTCTGGTATAATCAAAATGTCGCTGTGTCTCTGTCTTTTCTTCTTGTCTAATCAAAGTTTCGCTGTGTATCTGTCTTGTCTTCTGGTCTAATCAAAGTGTCTCTGTCTTGTCTTCTGGTCTAATCAAAATGTTGCTGTGTCTCTGTTTTTGCTTATGCACTAATTAAAGTGTCACTGTGTCTCGGTCTTTTCTTCTTGTCTAATCAAAGTTTCGCTGTGTCTCTGTCTTGTCTTCTGGTCTAATCAAAATTTTGCTGTGTCTCTGTCTTTTCTTATTCACTAATTAAATTGTCACTGTGTCTCTGTCTTGTCTTCTTTTCTAATCAAAATGCCGCTGTGTCTCTGTCTTGTCTTCTGGTCTAATCAAAGTGTCGTTGTGTCTCTGTCCTGTATTCTGGTCTAATCAAAGTGTCGATGCGTCTCTGATTGTCTTCTGGTCTAATCAAATTGTCGCTATGTCTCTGTCGTGTCTTCTTGTATAATCAAAATGTCGCTGTGTCTCTGTCTTGTCTTCTGGTCTTATCAAAATGTCGCTGTGTCTCTGTCTGGTCTTCTGGTCTAATCAAAAGGTCGCTGTGTGTATGTCTTGTCTTCTGGTCTAATCAAAATGTCGCTGTGTCTCTGTCTTTTTTTCTCCTCTAATTACAGTGTCGCTGTGTCTCTGTCTTGTCTTCTGGTCTAATCAAAATGTCGCTGTGTCTATGTCTTGTCTTCTGGTCTAATCAAAATGTCGCTGTGTCTCTGTCTTGTCTTCTGGTCTAATCAAAGTGTCGCTGTGTCTCAGTCTTGTCTTCTGCTGTAATCAGAGTGTCGTTGAAAAAATGCGCTTGTCTCTTTCTCTGAAACAACAAAATAAAGTGGGGGGGGAGTGGGGGGAGCATGACGTCACACGCGCCCAAACTCTAGTTTGCTTGGCTCTATCAGTAGTTTCTTTTGACCCCCCCCCACACACACACACAAATACACACAAACGCGGAAGAGATCTTCACTTTTTTTTTAGGGTCTGTTTTAGTTTCGGTAGCGCGAGAGTAGGAGCTCTGAGAGATGGAGCCGTGCAATTAATGGCCCTACTTAAAACTACATTTGTACTCACGTCTTTGTGGTTGTGGTAGTTGTGACTATCGGTGTGTCATTAGTTGGGCTGAGGGTTAGGGTGGCGTTTGCTTGTTGTTTTTTTTTAACGTCAAGGAGAAAGTTCTTCCGTTTTTCATAGGCCTCGTAGTCTGGGGGCTGAACGCATTAGCTGCGATAGCCAAGAAAAGACAATAGATTCGTGTTCTTACTAATGGGGTTTTTACTCGTCAGAGAGCGTAGTAAAATGTTGTGTCATCAACAACTTGTGTATGTGAAAGGTCAAGGTCAGCAATTGAAAGGCCTTAAACTGTGGCGTCTTTAAAATGTCCGTGTTTTTTTTTAAAGATGATTGGTTGCCATAGTAACGTCTTAAACAATCGAAGAAGTAAAATAAATTAAAATTAAATTTAGAAGCGTTAGACTTTAGATATGCAGTTTTTATTCCATTGCTGTGTGTACTCAAATACCGTGCTTTACTCATAAACTTTTGTTACTCACATGCCTTTCTTTAATCATAAACCCATTTTAACCATATACCCTAATTTCTGCAATATTAAAATTTACTCATATTAAACTCTTTTTTACTGATATACCCCTGTTTACTCACATACCCCTGTTTACTAGCATACCCCTGTTTACTCACATACCCCTGTTTACTCACATACCCCTGTTTACTCACATACCCCTGTTTACTCACATACCCCTGTTTACTCACATACCCCTGTTTACTCACATACCCCTGTTTACTCATATACCCATTGAAGCTTATATAATATACGTACCTGCTCCTATATCCCTATGTATTCAAACACCACAGTTTTCTCATACACCCCTTTGTACCCATGTATCCCCATTTCATCACATACCCTTTTTTCACGCATACGCCCCAGGTTTTACTCCCATACCCCCATCTACTGAGTCTGAATATTAACACGCCAAATATCCTCTCTTACCAACCAGCTGCCTCAACTCAAGGCAAGTCGCCCGGTCAGTAAAACGGAAGGTGTTAAAAAAAACGAATGACAGAAACCACGAATGTCTAGCTACCCTAATGCCAGAACTCCGGGCAACCGATGTTGTTGTTGTTGGTGCTTCTGGTTGTTTGTGCGTGCGCGGTGATGTGATTTCATGGAAGCGGACAACGACGACAACTCACCGGATAAATATTTGGATTAATTTCTGAGGGACAACAGTGATATCAGGACTCTGAACGATGAGGACTTTTGTCCTGCGGGACCTCTAGATAAGGTAAGTAATTGTTTACCTGCCTTTAAAATTTTATCGCATGTTGTTGTTTTTAAAATTTTAATAGGGGTTTACCGGATATCGGATACGGCTCCGGCAAATTGAGAATCCGGCCATTTTTACAAATCCGGATCAGGTTTTGGCTCTGGCCGGATTTAACTTAATAAATCCGGCCCAATCCGGCTGTGGCCGGATATGAAAAATTAGAATCCGGTACACCCCTTTCTCATTTAAATTAGGAGATATTGTCATAAACAGGTTTTGAGTGTGGCGTCGTTGTCCAGGGGAGTGAATGAGTACACAGCTGCGGAACGCAATTCAAGATATTCCCTTGGATAATATCTATGCAGTGGCGTAGCTAGGGGGGGCGGTGGGGGCGGTCCGCCCTGGGCGGCACTCATTTAGGGGCGGCATTTGTGGGCATTTGAAAAGTACAACCATTTCCGACAACTGCCCTTTTTCTTCTGAGGGGGTAAAACCAAGGTGAAACAAAAATATTCTTAATTTCGAGTCTTAATTAACGGATTCAAACATTTGTTTGATTACATTGTGGATATTATAATTAACGCAAAACCGTTCAAAATTTTTTAATCGCTCAAAAAACGTATCCATTTGGTTAATCCTGCAGATTTTACACGTATATTATAATTTATTATTTCACAGCGAAATTTAACTTTCTCATGAGAACTTAAATTTTTAATTTATTAAATGCATTATTATATGTCGTATTTCAGCTATTACAGCGCTAATTTGTGAGTCTTTTTAATTTCAAATGCATTTTTTCGGCTCTATATAATACATAATGTTGTTACGATACCTCCATTTTGTTTACCTAGCGAACTGCTGCCAGATGTTTTTTACCTGGCTCGACCCATGCTAAAATAAATTTACTGACTGAAGATATTTTTTTAAAAGTATTATTCATCTATTTTAATGTTCTTAGAAGATAAATAAATATTTTAAAGACTATTTCTTTTTTTTATTTCGTTACTAGATGTTTGATTCTTATTTTCTTTGTTTGTAAGAGAGAAATTTCCATTTGGCATCTTATCGGACAATCCGGCATATAGTTTGAATTAAAAAAATGGTTGCATCATCATCAGACTATTTACTGTTGAGAGCCGAAAAAATGGCTTAGAAATTAGAAAGACTTACAAATTAGCGCTGTAATAGCTGAAATACAACATATAATTATGCATTTAATAAATTAAAAACGAAAGTTCTCAAGAGAAAATTAAATTTCGCTGTGAAATAATAAATTATAATATACGTGTAAAATCTGCAGGATTACCTCCATTTGTTTGTAAAACTAAGCGGTATAAGTCACAGATGACGCTTTTATAAGAAAACTACCAAAAACACATCATGGCTGGGCCGAATAATTTGTGCTATTAATATCACAACGACAGTTTTTATGTGGAATTTCGACATTCGCAGAAGGATGCGCGAACAAGTACTTACAAGGCATGGTGGTTCAAATATTGTGTTTAGCTTGCAAGTAGTAATTTATATTACAGTTTCAGTTTTCAGTAAATTATTGTAAGGCAAGCTATTAAAAATTAAATTTATTTTGTTTTTATTGCATTAAAGTAACACAAATAATTTGCGTTTTTCATTAAAATACGGTTATTCATTAAGCATGTTACGCCTATCCAATTAAAGTAATAGTAATGTGTAAATCATCTGAATTCGTCTATTTTATAAAAAATTATTAAAATTTATGACAAGAATATGTAAATATTCAAATTTCTCTGTTAATAAACACCACAATAGGCATAATAATTTCGAAAAAGACATACTTTAAACTTTCAAGCGTCTTGGAAAAATTGCATCTGAAGAAGTAACTAGTAAAACGAGATCAGATGCTAGAATTTAACTCAATTCAATGCAATCTTTTTCTCTTCTATGTTATCTCAATTTATGGGAACCCTTTTAATGCAAAGCCATTGCATGGAACAAAGAGATGTGCTAATACAAAATGCTGTTATATTAGCCAAACAATTTGTGAAGAGATGGACATCTCAACTGAACGCCTAGTTAGAAGGAGAAAAATATGACTAGGGAAAATTCAGAAGACGTGATTCTATCTTTAGGACAAGAAGTACAACAAGAAATGTTTTTATCCATGGATGGAATTATAAAATAAAATAAAATAACGCTTTGATGAGTTACATTTCCTTGCAAGAAAATATTCGTATATAATACCATGTAACCTACTAAATGAAGCATTTGAACATCAAATAAATTATTTTATTGACATTGACAGTTCAATGTGGAAAGAAAAAGGATCCAGGTTTTTATGGCTCTACGGTTGAAAAGGCTCCTTTGATCTATTAAAATTTATTCAACAGTATAGATTGGAAAATTATGTACCCAACATTGTTATTTTGCTATGAATTTTTTCAACTATTGCTATCAGTGTCGCTAGTTGTGAAAGGAGCTTCTCCAAACTGAAGTTGATAAAAAATTTATTTTCGTTCCACAAAGAGCGATTAAAGACAACAAAATCTTGCAATACTGTCCATAGAACAAGATATTACAAATAATTTTAATTTTGATAGAGTAATACACGATTTTTCTATTATGAAAGTTAGGAAAGTAAATTTATAAATATGTTTTCATACTAATGTACAGAGGCGTAACTGGGTTGTTGACGCCCTTGGCTAATTTATTTTTGGCGCCTTTTATTTAAAGTAAAAAATTTAAAATTAGAGATTTAGCGGCGCCCTTTTGAACTGGCGCAGGCCGACGTCCCTGGCAACTGTCCCAATGCCAAGCCGTTGTTACGCCACTGCTAATATATACAATTTCTTTGTTTGTAAAAAAAATAATTATTTATAAATACAAAATAAAAGAATGGTAATAGTAATTGGTAGTGTTTTTTTTTGGGTGTAAATTTGGAATATGTTTTGTCTCGTGTAGACACCTGGGACCTCAGTAACTTTCTTGTGGCCTTTAGAAAAAGTATCTTGTATTTTTATAAATGTGTATTTATAGGTATATAATCTTATGCGGCCTCTTTTATTACTGCTTACATAAATATGGCATGCAATGGTAAACATGTTCCCCACTTTTGCTTCGCTTCAGCTACAATTATTTATTCATGTTTATTAATTTTTACATAATATAATCCACTAAGTGGCCGTCCATAAATGAAGAAAGCTATTTTATCTTATTTTTTTACCCCCCCCCCGTCACAAAAACTTCGACTCTTTCTTCAATAAGACGTCACAAAGCCGTATTTTCTGTTTGAAAATTAGCATGTTTCAAATTAAATTTTTGTCATTTAAGTATGTTTTAGTGTAACGCTGCATTCTAATATCGTAACACGCGTTTTACATAAACGTCATTAAATAAAGTGTCAGTAATCAAATATTTAAGTGGAAATTTTTTTAAGTTGCGCGTTTTGACGTGACGTCACATTTCTTAAACACCCCACCCCTCGTCACACATTGTCACAAACGTGTGACTCCCCCCCCCCAGGTGCGTAACGTCATTTATTGACGGCCCTTAAAAGGGCGGCATATTAGAGACCGCCCCGGGCGGCAAAAGTTCTAGCTACGCCACTGTATCTATGAAAAACTTTATTGACATGGAAAAAAAGACACTACAACATAAGACCGTCAGTGCAAGAGTTTCCCTAACAAATTTACCCCAAGAAGTTACCCCACTGAAGGGCCCACGCTAACTGACCACCTCTCTCCGCTTTCACACACCCAGTCCATCTGTCTCTCTACCTTACATCCCACCCCACTTTTTTTTCATCTTGCGCTGGTCATCTTTATCGTTGACGCCTCGGTACCCCACAGCCAGGGATTCTCACCTCGACAGCCATCTTACGATGATGATGTTTGAACAAAACTGTTATTTGCTGACATGACGATGTATTGACACGAGTTTTGCGATACTTCAGTTTTGTTTCAGGGAGTTGTGTTTCTGGGAGTTGTGTTTCTGGGAGTTGTGTTTCTGGGAGTTGTGTTTCTGGGAGTTGTGTTTGCAGAATTTTGATAGAAGCTTTACTTTTTTTTCGAGCAATTAAATATAGAAAAAAAACTGCTGCGATTAAAAAGTAGTTTAAAAAAAAACAACTATAATATCCGGTAGTTCAGGGCCGTGCAGTATGTGGGGTTTACCAAAACGTGTGGCCTGGGGTTAACAGCGATTGGGATTCGTATAAAGAAAGTCCCGGTGCGCCACTAGAATGCATACTTTCGTATCGCCGCCGCAACTGTTTGGAAGTCTTGTTTCTGTCCACCATCGCTCTAGCACAGTGGGTGGCACACGTTTAAGGGGTAAACGCCTGATCAGTGGGTTGCGAAAACGTCCAGGGGACGCAACTCGAAATACCAGCCTCGGTTCAAACACAAACATGTCAACTTTAATAAACATTTTTTGATGCTTTAGAAATTCCCTGCGGTCTTCCGCAAGCTGTGCGGATCCCCCGTTGCGGGCCGAACAGATTGCAATTGCGGGCCGCCTGTACGTGCTTTTGTCAGGGGAAAAACTTAATACCCGTTATCGTTCCTGTTTTAAGGGAGTAATTTTTTTAAATAAATTCCCAACGTTATGCGAAGAGCACAAACTGTGACCTTGAAGTGGCGCTATAATATCTATAATATATAAACTCTATTCACCTTTGAACTTTGACCGTTTGTACTGAGACGAGAGATCGCCTTGGTGCAAAAAAAGATTGTCGTGTTAGAGATGATCACTCTACATCAGGGTTCGTGAAACAATGGCTCGCGAGCCAGATGTGGTTCTATTGATGGTTGCATCCGGCTCTCAGACAAATGTTCGATTATTTATTTAAAGGAAAAAAAAATTAGACGCCTTTGATCAACATATTTCTTGCATATAAAAAACAGCATAATTATGTTATGTAAAGGAATTCAGAGACATAATCATTTTTTCTTTTAGTGTTGAATTTACACAAAATGCACACATTTTCTTGAATTTTTAGTTTTAATCATAATGTATGGCTCTAACAGAATTACTTTTCAAAATATGTTGTGTTTATGGCTCTCTCGGACAAAATATGTGGTGTGTATGGCTTTCTCAGACAAGTTTCCCCGACCCCTGCTCTACATGATACTGTACATTATTGTCATTATAATACTGAACTCTTGACGTGTGAGTCTGACAGTCCTTTCCTGAAAACTTTTTTCTTTATAGTCGCTGCGACTTATTTTATAATTCTAGTAAACTAGCAGTCCCCTATATCAGTGCTTCTCAAACTTTTTAGTATTGCGGACCGACAAGGAATTTTTTCCATCGCACCAGTGACCGGTGAACTATTTTCCCTGTACTGACGCGGTAGCGAAATGTTCTTTCTTGGTAACTTCTGCGGACCGGCATCGGATGGCCCACGGACCGGCACCGGTCCGCGGGCCACCACATTGAGAATCACTGTCCTATATCTCGGTGCCGACGTAAAACTGCGCGTGTAGGATGATGCAGAATAGCGCCGCGTACCCGCCAATACCAACAGTCAGGGATATCCCTTATTTAGAACAGTAATGTCCCTGGAATCTGGGGGGGGGATCTCGACAATTACCGCCCTTGGTTTTGGGGGGGGGGAGTGTGAATGGCGGAGGGAGATTTCATTTAATTGGCGTCATTAGCGCAGGGGAAGACAACCGTGAGATTGTTAAATCCCAGTAGTGTTTTCCATTATTGGCTTGTTGAAACACTGGGAGTGTGTGTGTGTGTGGGGGGGGGGCACTATCGCAGTGGTCGGCTCAAGGTTGCCACTATTGTAGGCACGAGGTCGTCACCGGCGGCGTATCATGGGGTAGGTCCCGTGCGGGGCAGAACCAGGATATGACACCCACCCCTCCCCCCCCAAAGGAAAAAATATGTTAATACAAAAAAAGTATGTCTTGAAAAATATAATTTCTTATCAGAAAATTAAAATAAAGACACTATACATTTTTATGTCAGACATGAATACCAATTATTTTTTTTTAAAAAGCTTTTATTTATTGAATAAAATTAAAGTTCCCAGCTTTTACTCATGGAAAAATCATTGCTCATCAATGGATGCATCAGTTACACATGCTCAAAAGCCGAAATAGCTATCGATTAGTCAATCTTTGTGTTTTCATAATTATTGATGGTAAATAATATTTCATCAACTTAACTTTAGAGAAGCCTGTCTCACAGCTTGCATTGCTTTATGGCAGTTGTAAGGAATGTTCAAATAAATGATAGCATATTAAGCAGGGAAAACTTCGAACCAAAATATCTTAATGAACTTGAGTAAAGAAAGTGGACTTGAACTCATTAATTAATTTTTTTCTTACCCTGTGAAGTAGAATAACCCTTGCCTGACAACGTCATGTGAGATAAATTGAATTTGAATGCTCCAATTTGAAGACAAAATTTCAAAGTCCAGTAAATTAGCTTGCGTGCGAAAATCATATCTGTTTTCCGAATTCTGTACCTGCAAAAAACCTCACACGAATTTCTACAGTAAATTATAAATCTTCTAAAGTATGTAACTTTCTTCCCAAATATTGTTTCTGCATAACATGGCTATATACATGCTTTATCGCCAAAAAATTTGCACTCTAGTTCAATGACTGGAAGTTTGATTAAAATGATAAGGTCTCAACATAATTTTTTAGAAAAAGTCAAAGTATTCTTCAAGTATTCCATTAGATTATGTGTGAGTAGCCTCTACAATGCATTTTTTTGGCAATATAAATTAAAATTTGTCAATGACTTCGGGGATCATTGAATTCATAAAGTAAATGTTTACAGATAGTACATGTTTACGCATAGTACATGTTTCAACAAAAAAAATGAAATTAATTAAAGATTATTTACACAAGAAAAAGACTTCATTGTAACTAGCAAAGTTCCAGCGCCCGTTCGCGTGTTAAGCTTTTCGTATGCCTCTTGTCAGTTTTTCTATGGATTTCAAAATAACCTCAAAATGGCTCCATTTACTATATTGTATATTTTAATACCTTGCCTGTAGTACCAATTTGCATCGGTGTGAGGACATGGAAAAGTTCTTTTGAGTTGGAGGAGCATGTAAACAAATCAGATTTAATGAATTATTTGAGCGAAATTTGACTTTGAGATTTATGTCTATGAGTCTTTCTTGAACTTCTGTATACTTGCCATGAAGAAGCAAAACACACTTTAGACCTCTGAAGACCATTTTTTTTAAAAAATTGTTAATTGAAAAAAAGACTTAAACAGCATTTTAAGATGGCTAATTTATATCATTTCAAGATGGCTAATTTATATCATATTGCTAAACAGCGTTGCGAAAGTATTATGCAACGAAATCCGTAAAGAATTTTTTTTAAAACAACATTCTTAATTTATTTTCTCTCTGACAGACCTGTTTGGTTGTTAAGCGAGAAATCGGGGTTAGAGACAAACGTGTATATTCTATTTGCCGGACTAAGAGAGAGAGAAAAAAAAACAATATGGCGCCCTAGATGGCGTGAGGGTAAATGGAGGAGCTAGGAGTGCACTTCAACCTTGATGGACGTCGTCATTCACGCTAACGTCATGTCTTTATGGGGCATCGGCCCATTCCTTGCCACGTCACGCATTCCACTTGCCGGGGCTTGCAAATAGTGGCTCGATGACGTTTTTTTTTAATGTCGTCAATAACTACCAACTATTTTTAAATCTATATATATAATTCTCTTCGTGGTCGGACCCTGCGAGGCAACAAGAAGCTGCATGTGCAACAGATACTAATTTTAGAAAGCAGCGCACCAAATTACTGCACCAATGCTTCAAAAGGTGTGCAAATTAAATATGCGCTGTAAAAAAAAATTATATGACGTCATTGTTTTCGCTGATATTTTAATTTTGGAAAAGGGAACAATGTAAAAAAGAGGATTTGATGATGGTTAATTATAACATCAAAAAACAAAGGGGGCGCCATAGGCGCCCTACAACCCCTATTATAAAATACTTTGTGTGCATTTCAGAAAGTTTAATATTTCGTATTGATCAAACAAGGACAAGTTAGTTGGGCTTTTGAAAAGGGTCGGCGCCGTAGGCGCCCTAAAAAAGTGCATTAAAGGGGTAAAAGAACTCTCCATGAACAAGTCTGCGGCGTATGCTACGCCGCGGGGCGTCTAGTCCTTTATATTAACTCGTGGTGTCTGCTTGCTTGCACCCTTGAACCCTTGCACCCTTGTCGCCAAAATTTGGATCAATATTTAACCCACTATCTCGTAAGCTAGCGAGCTGAAATTTAGCATTTAGCAGGCAGTTTTGTACCGATGATAAAAACGAAATGTCAAAATTTCAGATCGATCGCATGTACCGTAATTAAATTATTGAATTTTTAGATTATTTTATTTATTTCTATGTATAATGTTATTTTTTGAGATAGAGTGTAAGGGTGCGCATTATATTGAACAACTTTTCTGTCGCGCAATAAGGTGCGTATTTTATTGACAACAATTTTTATAAACATATTCCTGATCGGTGCGCATTATATTAAACATGTTTTACGACACAACTACAATTTTGTATTTTCCGATGGGCTTGCGCTGTGTATTATAATGAACATTCTTTTAGTTAAGTCTCGTACATAAAGGATTTATAGTCAAAAACTTGGTTTTTTACGGTTTTTAAAAAATATTAACACCTTTATATTAACTCGTGGTGTCTGCTTGCTTGCGCCCTTGTCGCCAAAAATTTGGATCGATTTTTAACTCACTTCCTCGTAAGCTAGCGAGCTGAAATTTAGCATTTAGCAGGCAGTTTTGTACCGATGATAAAAACGAAATGTCAAAATTTCAGATCGATCGCATGTACCGTAATTAAATTATTGAATTTTTAGATTATTTTATTTATTTCTATGTATAATGTTATTTTTTGAGATAGAGTGTCGCGGTGCGTATTATATTGAACAACCTTTCTGTCACGCTATAAGGTGCGTATTTTATTGACAACACTTTTCATAAACATATTCCTGATCGGTGCGCATTATATTAAACACGTTTTACGACACAACTGCAATTTTGTATTTTTGATGGTCTTGCGCTGCGTATTATAATGAACATTTTTTTAGTTACTTCTCGTACATAAAGGATTTATAGTAAAAAACTTGGTTTTTTACGGGTTTTTTAAAACAATTATATATTTATATACATATATACTTTTAGGTGAGATCGAGCAAATTAAGGATTAATTTAGCAATATTTACCACAACTACCATTTTCCCACGTTTTGAACAACAAAAAACAACAACAAAAACACCACAAAAAGGACATCTATAGCTATAATTACTTATTGGTTGTTGTACATAATTTAATTACATGAGTAATTTAAATCAATAGTTTGATGAATGTCAAAAAAATTCCTTTCTTCCTTTTTATTTCGCTCCTGCTGTGTCATTTTTGTGTATTCATGCAAAGTTCCTCTATTCAAAGCCTCGTAATGGCATCAATAATTAGGAAAAAAAACAACAACGAACAAATAAAAAATTTACAGATAATAAAATTTTGAACATTAAAAAGGTGGGAATAAGTATTAAATAATAATATAACATTTTACGAATCTATATTCAAGCATTAAGGTGAGGAAAATATGTTTATTTAAAAATTATTTTGTAACTTATATTTTTGAAAAAAATGAACTAAAACATCAGACGCTATTGGATTATGTAAATTACGTAATTTTTAATTTTATTTTTATTTTTTAGGACATAAGGCCTATCTTATCTCATCTCATCTTATCTTATCTTATCTAATCTTATCTCATCTCATCTCATCTTATCTTATCTTATCTTATCTTATCTTTTACAGACACTCCTTCTTTAAAGAAGATTATTGCGTCCTACGCATTTTCTTATTAATAATTTTAAAAATTTGTCATGAACCTCAAACTCGTATTTTCAATGCTGAAAAATAATATCTTAAAAAATACATTGAGAGCTTCTGGGCTACAAAATTAGGTTTTAATTCAATCAATAAAGTCATGTTACTCTAGGTGTTTTTTGTTTTTTTTTACTCTTCGGCAGCGGGATGTTACCAGTCAAATATACCTTAGCTCACGTAAGCAACCACTTGTTTTCAACCAGTCACAACGAACCACGTATTGCGAACCACACACAAACAATCACGTATTGCAAACGACATTTGACATTTCCACATGCCATTGTCGCACACTCACGTTACTTCACTTTTTTTTAAATAAAATTTTTCTACCGCAATCATTCTCTCCTTCTTCTTTTCTCTCTCGCTCTCTCTGTCACTCTCTCTCTCTCTGTCTCTCTCACTCTGTCACTCTGTCTCTCTCTGTCTCTCCCACTCTCACTCTGTCACTCTTTCTCTCTAGCTTTCTCTCTTTTCCCTTTTCTCTGTCTAAACCATCTCTCTCTCTTTCTCTCTCTCTCTCTCTCTCTTTCGTTTCTTTCTCTTTCTCTAGCTTACACTATCTCTCTCCTTTCGTCGGTCTCACACATCTCTCTCTCTCTCTCTCTCTCTCTCTCTCTCTGTGGTTTCTATCTCTCTATCTCTTCTCTCGTTCCTCTTTCTCTCTTTCTTTCTTTCTCTATCCATCTCCCTTCCTGGTTCTAATTTAAAGTTTGCCGGTTCCTTGTCGAACCGGCTTCCTCGCCCGGTCACGTCACGTAAACAAGAGTGATCGGAAGTAGGATCATCCGCCCCCCCCCCTTCACCCACCCCCACCCCTCACACACACACACCACATCAAGGAAGACCCGGTCGCTGGAAACATTCGATATTTTGTCGAGTGTTTCCTAAACATGCTACCCGGTGCTCGGGTCCAAGACATAATAGGACAATGCCACTCCGTTGTTGTTTTTTTTCCTGCTTGGTAGTGATCTGACCTATAGCCCTGGTTATGTTCTCCTGTAACCCCATCTTTAATTTGTCTTTGGTCTGGTCGGGAAAAAAAATCATGGAGATCTATCCTCGAAACCAAATTGTTTAAAAACAGAAACAAAATTAAATATTTGTTGGCGAGGAATTTGTGCCAGAAAAGCTTATAGACTACATACAGCCAATTCGTATTATCTCTGAATCTGAAAAAAGATACTTGCGGCTTTTTTTTGTACCGTATAGGCTGGGTGGGGGTAAGGGGGTGGAGGTTATCTTTAAGTCACTTGAAGCATATTATCCATCTGTGTTCAAAAAGCGCGCACGAAAAAATTCTCTACAGCGCCCTATTGTAAGCTTTATATACATTGTCAAGCATTTTTTTTTCATAATTGCTGATTTGACTTGCTATGTTATAATACTTAATCACCGGGGACAAAAATGTTCGAAATCATAGGTGAAGCGAAATGAAAGGGACCAGGAGACATCTGCTGATATTTTTTTTTAAATATAAAAAAAATAAATGAAAAAAAAACAACCTTATTTTATTATATTATATAATTATTATTTTTTTGCAATATATTTTTTTCGAAATTTTATTTTATTCATTTATTACATTTAAAAAAATCGTCTCTTAAAACCAGCCGTCAAAAGAGATAATAGAAGTGAAAGAAATGACATCATTCTTTTGAACATTTATCACATATAAAATAAACTATAATAACTTTACTCTTTGAGAATAAAATAACTATACTTTTTGAAAATAACATAAGTATAATCTTACAAATATTTATTCTTAAATAATAATTGTACTTTTAGAAGTATCGCTACATTAAGTGTACCTTAAAAATTAACACAAAAAAGTATAATTCTACAAAATTAATACAATAAGTATGCTTCCATTAGGAGTAATTAAATAGTATTACTTTTAAAACATCAATATAATAATGATACTTTTATTAACATTTACACGAAAATTTACTTTCACAATATTTAAGTATACTTTCACAAAAAATTAATAAATTAAGTAAACTTTGACAAAGTGTATAAAATACGTATATTTTAAAACAACACTAATACAAACAGCGAGTAGTGTAACATGCAAAACAAAGCTATGTTAAATATTACAGAAAGCCGCGGAAAATTGTACAAACAGGTTCAATAACGACTTTATGTCAAGTAATTTCTTGAAGGTCATGGCCCCCTTTCGACAGCGTCATGTCAGTCCTTCGCTGCCATGTTGCCAACGGCTTGGTGTTGATGGGGGTTTAGCGTTGGCTCTGAACACAGACATGATATGCAATGCGTGTGTGTTTGTGTCTGTGGGTTTTTGGGGGGGAGGGAAGGGGTCAACGACCGCGGTGAACTTGTTCGTTCGGTTTGAAATATATTCATTGGCCGGCGCCGTGAACCTTAAGTTCGGTTTAACGTAATCGGTCAAGTGGCGTGTGCTTTCGATCACAGCAAATGTCCCGGGGTCGTGTCCAGTTCATTCGACGACTCTTTTCCCCGACCCCATTTTTTTTTCGAAACGGTGACGTAAGATTACATGACGACATGTCCGGTACTCAAATTTCGGCCGTTGAGGCACTTTTGGTATATTTCAGAAGGTGTGTACACATACGAGAGGTTGGTGGATTATTTGCAGAGTATGTTTGCCTTTGTTGCTTATAAAAGAGAAGAAGGGGCCAAAAAATATATGACATTATGGGCCCTGATAAGCTATGTAAAAATTAAATATTTATACGTTTTGTGCGTAACCTGTAAGGAATGAACCGACCAAAACTCAAGACTTTCTACCTAAACGGGAAGCCCATGACAATTAGTGATAAATCTGCTTGTGACCGAGGTTTGTGCCTTTTTTTAGTGTAGAAAAATCCATGCATTTAGGTTGTATACACAGCTTCCTAGACTGAGCCCAACGCCTGATAAATTTCCCGTAATCTCCGCTCTCAGTATTCTTTAAATTGCCCAGATAAATTTCCCCAATATATGTCATATTATATTTATTTGAAACAATCTGTTTTTAGATTAAAAAACAAAAACACCAACAATCGCACTTTACTTCAAAATTTCATGGTTTATATATAACTAGACGCCCCGCGGCGTAGCATACGCCGCAGACTTGCTCATGGAGAGTTCTTTTACCCCTTTAATGCACTTTTTTAGGGGCGCTGCGGCGCCGACCTTTTTCAAAAGCCCAACTAACTTGTCCTTGTTTGATCAATACGAAATATTAAACTTTCTGAAATGCACACAAAGTATTTTTTAATAGGGGTTGTAGGGCGCCTATGGCGCCCCCTTTGTTTTTGGATGTTATAATTAACCATCATCAAATCCTCTTTTTAACATTGTTCCCTTTTGCAAAATTAAAATATCAGCGAAAACAATGACGTCATATAATTTTTTTTACAGCGCATATTTAATTTGCACACCTTTTGAAGCATTGGTGCAGTAATTTGGTGCGCTGCTTTCTAAAATTAGTATCTGTTGCACATGCAGCTTCTTGTTGCCTCGCAGGGACCGACCTCGAAGAGAATTATTTATATAGATTCAAATATTAATATAGTCTCACGCTATTTTTGACCATTTTTAACTCCCCCCCTCTACCCCTGTCACAAATTGTCACTCATCTCGGACCCCCCCCCCTAAAGTACCTCACACTTTCGAACAAAAATTTAGTTTTTTATTAACAAAATAATCAAAATTTAATATAAAACAGCGTGACGTCACACATGGCCGGACCCCCTTCCTCCTGTCACAAACTGTCACACTTTCTTACACCCCCTCCCCCCTCTGGAGCGTGACGTACTTTATGGACGGCCCATAAGGGATTTCAGGTTTAAGACTCGGGTGTAAAAATATTAAATAGTTCAGGGGCGTGGTGAAACAAATGCATGTTTTGTCCAGAAACTTTACATTGTAGATGAAAACTTCAGATGTCGATGCTTCTATCGCTAAGGTGTTTTTTGCTATGATTCTCTTCCGGTCAAATCCTGATAGCTCGAGGCATAAACAAAACGTGTTAGTCCTGAAGTAGGCTAATAAACAACCGTTTAGGGAGAATAAAGCTTATTCAATTTTACACATACCCCCCCCCCACACACCCTACACACGCGTTAATCGCGCGCAAAGTGTTTATTGTAATGCGCGCCTATAATCATCACCCGAACACAGAACGCACAGTTCTTATGAGACACACAAATGAGTGATGGCAACAATGGTGCGTGTGGCAGTGAACACCCTGCGAATATTTTGTTGTGAGCTCTTTTGTTTTTTAGAGTAGCCCCATGGCATCATGGGACACCCCGGGAACAATCCCAAACACACCGGAACAGTCTCAAACACCCCGGGAAAATATCTCAAACACACCGGAAACAATCTCAAACATACTGGGAACAATCACAAACACACTGGGAACAATGACAAACACACCGGGAACACCTTTACACCCCAGAATACTTAAATCATCACGCAAACACATTAACCGTCCAGGAAACACCTTAAAAATCCTGGAAACACCTTAAACATCCTGGAAACACCTTGTAGATACTTGAAACACCTTAAACAACATTGGAAACACCTTAAACAACCTTGGAAACACCTTAAACATTGTAGAAACACCTTAAAATACATCCTGGAAAGACATTGTACATCCCGAGAAAAATTCATACATCCGGAAAAATCTCATCACATCCCAAAAACTGATTTATACTCAAAGGAAACACCTTATACACCATGGAAACAACTTACACTCATACCGGAAGAAGGACCAGCGTAATTGAGAAAATTTTTCGTCTGATAGGCATGTCGTAAAATAGTTTGGTGTGGAAATATCTAGGGGTGCGATCTGTCCAAGTCAACGTGAATGTGTCTAGGGATGCCATCTGTCCATGTCAACGTTAACATGTCTAGGGATGCCATCTGTCCATGTCAACGTGAATGTGTCTAAGGATGCAATCTGTCCTTGTCAACGTGAATGTGTCTAAGGATGCGATCTGTCCTTGTCAAAGTTAACATGTCTAAGGATGCGATCTGTCCATGTCAACGCGAGCATGTCTAGGGATGCGTTCTGCCCATGTCAAAGTTAACATGTCTAGGGATGCGTTCTGCCAATGTCAAAGTTAACATGACTAGCGATGCGATCTGCCAATGTCAAGGTCAACATGTCTAGGGATGCGTTCTGCCCATGTCAAAGTTAACATGTCTAGAGATGCGATCTGCCAATGTCAAAGTTAACATATCTAGGGATGCGTTCTGCCCATGTCAACCTAGTGTCAACGTGAACTGACCGACTGACGTGTCGTCCCCCCCCCCTCCAAAAAAAAACACCGGCCCGCTACGACTGACCCCGTTCATAGGTTTTCAGGACGACTCGTTGGCGACGTCTTGACCTTTGACCTCGGCGCTTGTCGCGATCGATGACGAAACCCCGGTGGCCGGCTTGAATAAATAATCCGACTTTAATCAATCTATGACTTCATAACGCGTGTCTTATATCAGAGATTAACATGAGCCGAGGTGTAGAAGAAATAATCTCATTTATCCGAAACATTGTTTTATCGGCCGCCCTGAGTTGCATCGTGTTTTTTTCTTCTTCTTCTCTCTCCGCATGTTGAATCTTCTCTCACAATCCGCGCCTAAGCAAACACCGTTGTTTTCGCAGAACATTTTCCCTGTCATAAACATATATGACTTTCCATTTTGAACATGTTACCTGTCATAAACATATCTGACTTTCCATTTTGAACATGTTATTTGTCATAAACATATCTGACTTTCCATTTTGAACATGTTACCTGTCAAAACATCTGACTTTCCATTTTGAACATGTTACCTGTCATAAACATATCTGACTTTCCATTTTGAACATGTTACCTGTCATACATTATATAATTACCAATTTGAACATGTTCCTTATCATAAATTATCTAATTTGAACACGTTCCCTTTCATAAAGTATCTAATTACCAAATTAGACATGTTCCTTGTCATAAACTATCAAATAACAATTCTGATCATTTTCCCTGTCCTACACTATATATTTCCCAATTGAACATGTTCCCCCGTGATATTCCGCCCGATTGTCTTTGTTGACCGCCTTACTTTATTGTGTTTGCTTTCACATTTGGTTAATTTTTTTAACGTCAATATCAGTTCTTAACTGTAACCCTTAAATATTCTTTAGGAAATTAACTCGCCGTTGCATGTCACATCAGTTTTTTTTTAAAGCTTTAATTATGATTTTTTAATATTTACAAGAAAAACTTCTTTAGGGCTTAGTATTTAGATTTAGCCTCAACTATGTTCCCGGCCAAACCTATTATCGAGGTGTAAAACAATTTCACGCACGAAAGCGTCAGAGCGTTTGAGTTACTCGATTCTTTTTATTTAAAAAAAAATAATTAAAAATAAAACAAAAAAAACTGTTCCCAGATTTCTATTTCAGCGATTTCGCAGGCGGCAATTGCACCTGTTATGAAAGCTACAGTTATTGCAGCTTCATCAGAAAACAAAAGTAGCGGGTTGGCGGTCGATACAACATGTGCGGTCTGTCAGTCGGACGAGGAAATTGGAAAGCCTTGCGTAAAGGTGTTCACATTTCTGGCCCACGACTTGTTGTCAACAATTCCAGCACTCGACAACGGGCTCGTGCATGGAGGCCGAGAGCGATTCCGTGTCGCGGTTAATGGTTGACAAGGTTGTGTCCGCGAGTTTTCCCCCGTGATATCCAGCAACAATGGATCGCGGGCAACAAAGGGGACAACAGAAGAGTGGCATTTAAAATGAAACTAACTGCAGTTCCGTCATAAAAAGGATTATTGTTACTTTCATTGTGTGTGTTGAAGTAGTGTAAATGCCAGGGCTTTGTTCGGAATCAGATTGTTTTAATTAATAAGCATGGGGCCTACATGGCTAGCTCCTGGTTGGTGAACTTGTGTCAGTAAGGCAAATTGTTTTAACAGTTACATGGCCTAGCTAGTCAGTTGGTAGATGAACCTGGTTCAACTATAGGCAGGTTGTTTAAACAACCATGGGGCCTGGCTAGCTCCTGGTTGGTGAACGTGGGTCAACAAGGCAGATTTGTGAGTGTCAACAGCAATCATGGGGCCTGGCTAGCCATTGGTTGGTGAAAGTGGATCAACAAGGCAGATTGTTTCAACAATCATGGGGCCTGGCTAGCCATTGGTTGGTGAAAGTGGATCAACAAGGCAGATTGTTTCAACAATCATGGGGCCTGGCTACCCATTGGTTGTGAACGTTTGTCAACAAGGCAGATTGTTTCAACAATCATGGGGCCTGGCTAGCCATTGGTTGGTGAACGTTTGTCAACAAGGCAGATTGTTTCAACAATCATGGGGCCTGGCAAGCCATTGGTTGCTGAAACGTTTGTCAACAAGGCAGATTGTTTCAACAATCATGGGGCCTGGCTAGCCATGGTTGGTGAACGTGGTTCAACAAGGAAGATTGTTTCAACAATCATTGGCCAATTAACCTGTTTCAACAAAGGCAAGTTACTGTTACTGTTACTGTTACGGTTTTTTTTTATCTTTAAAAAGAATTTTTGATAGTGGGTTACATGCTTACAACAACGGTGGCAAAACCGCGGCTCGCGGGGCGATTGCGACTCTTCTGTTTCACATTGCGGCTCGCGTACAATTTATGAATGATATGTTACACGTATTATTGGAAGTTTCCCAAGCCAGGCTTGATTATCCACCGTGCTTCGATGCGGCTCACAACCATTTTTATATATTTTAAAATGGCTCTCAGTTACTTCAGGTCTTGCCACCCGCGTGCTATAATATTGTGTGGCTGTTAATGATATCATGAGATATCAGTGTCAATGTGAGATATGACAAACAACAAGAGAAATGAATTTACACATGAGTTATGAATATCAACATCAGATATGACAGTCAACGTCAGAGAGAGAAAAACATGAGAAATGAAATACACAATCTGATATATGACTATTATTTATGTACTGAAACAAGTTACCTACTGCTACTGGATTATCAGCTTTGACCATTTCAACACTGAACATTTCAACACTGACCATTTCAACACTGACCATTTCAACACCGACCATTTCAACACTGACCATTTCAACACTGACCATTTCAACACTGACCATTTCAACACCGACCATTTCATCACTGACCATTTCAACACTGACCATTTCAACACTGAGCATTTCGACACTGACCATTTCAACACTGACCACTCAACACCGACCATTTCGACACTGGCCACTTCAACACTGACCATTTCAACACTGACCACTTCAACACTGACCATTTCAACACTGACCATTTCAACACCGACCATTTCAACACTGACCACTTCAACACTGACCATTTCAACACTGACCACTTCATCACTGACCATTTCAACACTGACCATTTCAACACTGACCATTTCAACATTGACCACTTCATCACTGACCATTTCAACACTGACCATTTCAACACTGACCATTTCAACACTGACCATTCAACACTGACCACTTCAACACTGACCATTTCAACACTGACCACTTCATCACTGACCATTTCAACACTGACCATTTCAACACTGACCTCTTCAACACTGACCATTTCAATACTGTCCATTTCAAAACTGACCATTTCAACACTGACCATTTCAACACTGACCACATCAACACCGACCATTTCGACACTGGCCACTTCAACACTGACCATTTCAACACTAACCACTTCAACACTGACCATTTCAACACTGACCACTTCATCACTGACCTTTTCAACACGGACCACTTCATCACTGACGATTTCAACACTGACCATTTCAACACCGACCATTTCAACACTGACCACTTCAACACTGACCACATCAACACCGACCATTTCGACACTGGCCACTTCAACACTGACCATAAAATACTGACCATTACAACACCGACCATTTCAACACTGTCACTGACCATTGCTACCCTTGACAACTTTTTTTTTATCCAGGGTCCTAAACAGGTCGCTTTAATTTACTCTTATTTGCCCAGACCGCTGCACGGGCTGCTTTTGTACTTGGTTCCAACCTTAAACCTGGAGGTTGGATTGTCACACCATTTAGACCCCTGAGGTTGTGTGGGGCTTGGGGAAAAGGGGGGGGGGTTTGCGTCGGGTAAAACAGGTGCGAGGAAAGGGGGATGGGTCAGTCGAGGGGCGCTTAACAATCGGTTTTTACATTTAATGGCATATAATTCTTTTATTAACAAAACAAACCCAACGCACTTCTTTCCAATAGGGTTCCATGATAGTGGCGGATTGATCTTATAGAGGCCATAAGCGCAGCGGAATCACGGGGCCCGTTTGCTGGACGTGGTTAGGTGACACAGGGAGGTTCCAATTCTCCTTCCCCGCGATGGGGTGGGGGTGGAGGGGGGGAGGGAGGCACTCCATCTGAAACGCGGCGGTGGTTCTAATGATGTCGCAGTGTCCGCGGGGCCCGAGCTATTCACACGGCAATCTGCGCGCCGTAAACACGTCCGCGACTCCGTGCCTGAAAACGTATGCGACGGGCGCCTCTCAAGGGACCGGCACTTGTGCCAGACGATAGAAAAACGAGGGGGGAGGTCGGGGACTGGGGTGAGGGGGACACTGGGGTCATTGTACTTGGGCCTAGTAATGGCCGATGGGACACGTTATGGTCCCACTGTTTGTTTCAATGATGGCCATTGAATTCCTTTTTGTTCTGCATCAGTACATTCAGAGTTTTGGATTATGAAAAAAATTTGGCTAAGATTTATTCTTAAGAGCCCAATGGGTTTGGGGGGGGCTTGCAGGGGTAACTTGCCCCTGAGGTTGTCGCGGGATGCAGTTGTAATCAAATCCTTAAGTTAAAATAGAAAAGGGCCCCAAGGGATACATCCGTCTGATCGGTCATTGTGAAATGTCTGAGGGATGATAATAAGCTTCCACTGGGTTAAACAGACGAGCCCAAGACCCGGTGGCTGAATCAGGATGGAGGGGTGTGGGTTTGTGTGCGGGCGCTGAGTTCAACACAGTTCGTGGGGGTCTCAGAGGCGTAGCTAGGATAATTTGCGCCCGGGGACAAGCAATAAAATATGAGCCTACACCCCCCCCCCACTTTTTTTTAATGAATACATTGGCCGTGTTGTTGTATGTTTTTTTAAATTATAATTCAACTTTTTAAGCTTCATTTCGTCGCCCCTGTATCTTGGCGCCCAGGCCGTATGTCAGCACGCCTCCCCCCATTGCTACGCCTCTTTGGTGTAAAAGGGAATATTCTCGGACTCATAAGACAAAGCTGTGTACATACTGCAGGTATGTAAGTAAGTACATTAAAAAAAACACGCGGACTGAAAAAAAAATAAACCCCAGTTTCCAATTGGAATACTTATAATTTTTCAACTTGAAATCTTCTTTTTCCCCATTTGGTATTGTCTGCTAAAGAAGACAATTAGGCGAAGCGTTCCTTTAAATCTTCTGTTTTACTCTCTGCTAAACGCAACCCGTTTCGCTATCTTTTTATTTCACACGCCGTAAACGTAGCCGCAAGCCCCTCCCCTTGCAAGCGCCATGTTCAGGCAAAAGCTACCTGATGATACTTGATAGTGTGTGAGCATTTAAAAGAATAAGATCCTTTTTTTCTAGTAAATAATAAGGAATACAATAAATCTTGAAGCAATTTACAAATTGCGTCATTTTCAAACTAAATTTTTTGCGCCTCAAAACCACGTAATCTCCAAAACAATTAGCTTTAATTATTTTGTTTAAAAAATGCTTTAGATGGAGCCTATATTGTTGTTTTGGTCTTTTTTTAAAGTGTTCAATTAATAGTTAATTGCATAATTTTGCATCGTAACTTCTTGTCTTACAAAGAAATGTTTATATTTATTTTTAGTTGTTTTTTTTACTTTCTGGAAAAACAAATGTTTTAGTAAGAATATGTTATATCTTTTTTATACAGTAAAATTGATGGCATATTCAAGCCTTGCTCACCATTATAAAATATCAACAACTTTTGCTTAACACGACTAATCCTACTAATCTCGCATGAAACTTAAGAACCACGCCATGTTTGAATGGTCATATATCTAGTCAAGAGCGCTGGGCTCTTCAATCTGCGAAGTAATATCATAAGTTGCCCTCTCTTTCGCCAGCTACGGAGCGGAAGTGAAAATCTGATTCAGAAGAAGTGTTGCTTTCAGACATTGGTGATAAATATGTTGCTCTTTTTTTCGTTTGTGTGTGTGTGTAAAAATGCTTCCTGTAAAATTGTTGAACACAAGATACAACCCACGGCGTAGCATACGCCGCAGACTTGCTCATCATATATAGTGCAAAGAACGGGGTGTGAGAGAACGGATACAAACAGCAGCACGAAGTAATGGAGGGGAACAAAGCGAGTAAACGTGGAGACATGCGCACTGCGCTTGTTGTTACCTGCAAACCCCCCCCCCAACCATAAATCCATAATCTGTGATTGACCGACCCTAGTGAGGGTTAGTCATGTTCGCAAGAAAGGAGGAAAATAACAGTCAGAAATAAACATTTTTTTAAAAAATTCAATGTTCCGCTGGGGCTAGAACCCAGGCCTTTCCGCGTGCATGGCGAACGTAATAACCACTACACTACGAATCTCATGTTATTATGTGAAGGAACAACGCAAGCGAACGCCGGAAACATTGCCCCCCACCCCTTTTCCTTTTTTTTCTATTCATCCCACTACGCTTGCCAACTGGGTCTGGTCGACCCCAGTGAGGGTCATTCGTCATGCTTACTTGCACATAGTCGTTTAGGTGAAATATAAATATATAGATTATATTTCATACATGTTTCATAATATGGGAATGAAATAATAATATTATATTTGAAATATATTCCGTAGGGCGTCGCAGTTTATAATAAACATTTTCTCCTCTGAATAAAAATTCGTTTTTTAAATTATTTTTTTAAACATAATTCACAGATAGGTCGTATAAACCTTCATCACATAGATCACTGTCAGATAAACCACTCTGACAGACACCACTGTCACATAGACCATGCCACATATACTATTGTCATATAGACCACTGTCACAGATCCACTGTCAAAAAGACTACTGTCGCATAGGCCACTCTCACATGCACATCTGTCATAGAAATTATTGTAACAGTTACTACTGCGCCATTGACAACTTTCACATAGACCACTCTCACATGGTCAACTGTCAAATAGACAACTGTCACATAGAAAACTGACACAGAAACCATTGTCACATAGACCACTGTCACATAAACCCCAATCGCATACAACTTACTGTGACAATAGTTACTGTCACATAACTTACTTTTACAGAGAAGACCTTCACAGAGCATACATAATGTAGCAATGGCTTCTGTCACAGTAGTTAATGTGACAATGGTTTCCGCCACAGAGCATAAATACTGTGACAATGGTTTCCACCACAGAGCATACGTACTGTGACAATGGTTTCCGTCACAGAGCATACGTACTGTGACAATGGTTTCCGCCACAGAGCATACGTACTGTGACAATGGTTTCCGCCACAGAGCATACGTACTGTGACAATAGTTTCCGTCACAGGGCGTACGCACTGTGACAATGGTTTCTGCCACAGAACTTTAAAGTCACATAGTGTATTGGCCTAGACGTCGCGCGGAAACCTCCCATATGAAGACTAATATTATTTCGACCACCGGAAATGCTGACGACACAAGGGAATGAACGCCAGATCAATGAGCAGACGAGTTTCGCCCCCCTTGGTTGTCATCCATCGGTGTTACTGAGGGGGAGCCAGCTAAGAAAGTTACAGACGTGGGTGTTTTGGGGAGAAGAATCTACAAAAACAGTAAACAAACGGAAAGTGCCGGGAGAGATGAGGAATAAGAGATCATTAGTTTTTCTATATGTCTACATATGGAGTTTACATTTAAAGACATTTACATTGATATGTGAATCGAGATACGGCTTTTCTTACTGTTATTTAATATTTAAAAGGACGATTATGTTAATTTTTTTTCTTAGTTTAACTAGCAAACGGGTGTTTCTGGATAAAATAGTGTTTATGACATCATTGTTGGTATGTGTGAGTTTTCGTTCGTGTTTCCGTTTACGTCAGGGTTCAGTTCTTTATGAAAACACCATAATTCTGACTGTTTATATCAACATTCGGGTTGTTTCAGTACACACCGACTGTTTCCTTCTGTTTCCGTACTCACCGAATGTTTCTTTCTGTTTCTGTGCACACCTACTGTTTCTGTACACATCAACAATATGGCTGTTTGTTACACATACCACCGTTCAGGCTGTTTATGTACACACACACACACACACACACTGTCCTGCTGTTTCTGTACACACCAACACTCCCCTGCTGTTGCTGTACGTAACGACTCGAACGAGCGTTTAATGAAATAATGGGAACCTCCATAATAAAATATTTTGTTTAAAAACAGAAAAAGAAAAGCGTCGTATTGATTCAACATTAATCAGTGCGACGTTGTACTAAATCGTGCACCGCTTTAAACGTCATGTCCCCCATCAAGTTTTGTTATTATTCACTGTTCGTTTGATGATGTTGTTGTTGGTCATGTTTGTTTTTTTTTGTTCAGTGTAAGATCGCTTGGGCCAGAGGGGGGGGGGAGGCGATGGTGGGTATTTTCTTAAGTTTGTTGGTAATATATTTTGTTCAAAGGAAATTACACGACTGGAGGGACATCACGAATTAAGTAACACCAACATCCGGCGGATGTGACGTCAAAAATCCAGTAACTCCCATTTACCTCAGTGAAGTGAAGGTATGTAACATGTGATCTCCCCCCCCCTCCCCGCCAAGAACTCCGCTGATACTCACTCCGTTGAGGCCGGACAATCTGGTGCTGTAGATCAGTGCTTCTCAATATTTTTTAGTATTGCGGACCGGCAGGATTTGTTTCCATTGCACCAGGTACCGGTGCACTATTTTCCCTGCACTGACAATTTTTTCTGTCCTTTTGAGAACATCTGCGGACCAGCAGTGGATGGCCCACGGACCGGCGCCGGTCCGCGGACCACCACTTTGAGAAGCACTGCTGTAGATGACCCGGTGGCTCAGACAAAATGACCGGGTGACCATCGCCGGAGGCAAACATTAATCCATGTCATCCATGGATCAGCCAGCGGCCTGCCATGGTTAGTGTTCGTTGATTTACCACTGGACCCGGGGTATGGTGGGGGGGGGAGGGGCTAGATATTCGGTGAATAAGGTATGCTGTTTGGTATAGGCGCCAAAATCCGACTGTTTGATACAGGCGTCATAATAATAATCTATCAATATACATAATTCCTGTTGTCTGTATGGTATAATGCTGTTAGGTGGCGATGCGAATAGATGTAATGTTTTATATTGCTGCAACCAAAAATAACACTTTTCGAGCTTTCCGCATAAACTTGTTCAATATGATAAAAAATGAATCAAATAAAAATAAATGAAAGTTCTGTATTACGTTATTTTTTAATCTGATGTGTATTTATTTTGAAAACTTCCGTCATTTTTGACGGATGAAACGCTAGTATATATATAATTCACCAGAAAAAAATCACAAGACGAGGGCAAATAAGCATGGCGAATGACCCTCGCTAGGGTCCCCAATCACAGTATATGGTTGGCAAGCTAGGGAGGTGCAGGGTGGGAGGGGGGGCAGGTTGCTAACCGCAGTGCGTATATCTCAAGCCCCCCCCCCACCCAACCACCGACAGTAACTTGCTTTGTTCTGATTTCTTAGTTCTGTAGTTTGTGTCCGATCTCCCCCCCCCCAACTTTTTTCTTTGCACAATCTATGAGCAAGTCTGCGGCGTATGCTACGCCGCGGGTCTAATCTGGCAATAATTATTTGAACATTTATATAGCACAGTACCATAGCCACAAACTGAGCTCACGGTGCCTTACATAAAATGAGTAACATACAGAATTGTGGATTCATTTGATATGAAACATGCATATCCTAAGTACAACATGTAATGACATTGTGGTGCGTATTCGTTACATTTATCTTTGATAGACATTATTTTATCGTTTTTTAATTAATTCGGCTGTTTGATATAGGCGTCTTAATCCGACTCTGTGATATAGGCGTCTTAATCCGACTGTTTGATATAGGCGTCTTAATCCGACTGTTTGATATAGGTGTCTTAATCCGACTGTTTGATATAGGCGTCATAATCCGACTGTTTGATATAGGTGTTATAATCCAACTGTTTGATATAGATGTCTTAATCCGACTGTTTGATATATGTGTCTTAATCCGACTGTTTGATATAGGTGTCTTAATCCGACTGTTTGATATAGCCGTCATAATCCGACTGTTTGATATAGGTGTCATAATCCAACTGTTTGATATAGGTGTCTTAATCCGACTGTTTGATATAAGTGTCATAATCCGACTGTTTGATACAGGCGTCATAATCCGACTGTTTGATACAGGCGTCATAATCCGACTGTTTGATATAGGTGTCTTAATTCGACTGTTTGATATAGGTGTCTTAATCCGACTGTTTGATATAGGTGTCTTAATCCGACAGTTTGATATAGGCGTCACAATCCGACTGTTTGATATAGGCGTCGAAATCCGTCGGTTTTACACTACCATTTTGGTTAGGCATCTAGTACATGGATTTCCAAAACATTTTTGAAGACATTAAATACTGATATTATAGATAGGCAAACCGGCAAACGTCAAGAAAATTTTTTTTAAACCAAATTCCTTCACGCTCCCGACTCTATTTCCTGACTTGGTCAATTCCTTAACCAAACGATATTTCCTCTTGGACATTTCTTTATTAAAAAAATTGATATCGCAGTACTTTCCCCTTAGCCTTTATAAACCTCAGTATTACTCCTTTCCTTCATCTTTCTGGTTAAGCGATTCTGACGGATTCCTGGACACATAACTGAGGCTGATTTTTATTTTATTTTCGAACTGCCATAATTTGTTTTTGGTTTTGTTGGTTCGCTCTCGAAGGCATTTTCCAGACACGTTCGTCGTTTCGTGGTGTCCTGTCAATCTCGCGCAAACCCTTTTCTATAATGTTCTTAAATTAAAATCCTATATTTATATTGCATTGCATCCACTCCGCACCCAAGATGCCTGTCATCCTCTTTAACGTTATACTGATATACTGTACGGCAATATTGATTTTAAAATTTTCATTAAATGTTTGTCTTTAAACAATTAAAACGCTTGTAGAATACCCGGTACAACTATATGTAGTAGAATGTCGTATAAAGCTAAGCTTTAGTGTCCTTAAGATGCTTACCTGGCCATTCTATTTTTAGTGCTCTTTGGTAACGTAAACATAAATGTAAAAATCCCGTAAAAAACCAAGTTTTTCACTATAAATCCTTTATGTATGAGACGAAACTAAAAGAATGTTCATTATAATACGCAGCGCCAGACCATCCAAAAATACAAAATTGCAGTAGTGTCGTAAAACATGTTTAAATATAATGCGCACCGATCAGGAATATGTTTATAAAAAGAGTTGTCAATAAAATACGCACCTTATTCCGCGACAGAAAGGTTGTTCACTATAATACGCACCGCGACGCTCTATCTCAAAAAATAACATAATACATAGGAATAGGAATAAATAAAATAATCTAAAAAATTAATAATTTAATTACGGTACATGCGATTGATCTGAAATTTTGATCCATAGTTTTTATCATCGCCACCAAACAGCCTGCTAAATTTCAGCTCGCTAGCTTACGAGGAAATGGGGTTAAAATCGATCCAAAATTTTGGCGACCGACAAGCAATCAAGCAACCAGACACCACGAGTTAATATAAAGGATTTAAAAAGTGGTTGATTTTTTTTTAAAGCGTAATTCTGGGGTATGGGGCATAAATTACAGGCTGGGAACCGCTTCCCAACACAATCAGAACACAAGATACACAACCCATTAATGTGAATAAACCACAAATTAAACTATTACATCTCTTTGACTCCCGGTTTGTTTACACGCATTTACCGTCATTTAATTGTTTCGTTTTATCCCACCAAGTTTATGTTTTGTTTTCTCTCCCCCCCCCTACTCAATGACGTCATTGATCGCTACTATCAGGTTCCCTCTACGTGCGTACGTTGGCTTTTCTATCGAGTGTACTCTATAACCCGAACACTTTACCAAAAAAAACCGATGTTCTCACTGAATGACCTTCGCGGAAAGCCTTGTGGCGAAGTCAGTAAATTAGGCTTAGATTTGTCAGGCCTTCACAATTGGTTTAAAGGGCAAAAACTGTGGGGGGTGGGGGGGTGGGGTGGAATATAGTTTTTTTTAAATGACGTTTTTCTAAGAGTATAGACTCTCTTGCCTCTCTAGGTGGTTGACGTACCCCCCCCCCGCCCCCCGGGCCAACTTTCCTTCTTTCTCTCACTGGTGTTATTAAGATACGCGGACGTTTAAAAAAAAATAACGATGCGACGTGTGACCTTGACCTCAGATCACTTAAAAACTTCCGGCGAGTGTGACAAGCTGATACTTCAGTAATTGGTTTATTAGTGAGCTGGGCACAGAGAACTTACAGAATCCCATTTTGTCTCCCCACCCTCGCCCCCTTTCCAACTTTTTTCACATCTTGGTTTAAATGGGCTTCTAATAACCCGGGGCTAATTAAAAACTTTTTTTAAAAAAAATTTGTGACAGAATCATTATTAAGAATCTCATATTTTTAAAAGAATTTTATATTTTCAGTAACCAACAGCTATGTTTATCTGATAAGTTCTTTCTTTTTATATTCTTTCTTTTGTGGAGGCAGGCAGTGGAAGGAATTCGTTGCCTTGAGCATCATTTTTTAAAATATTTTTTTTTATTTTTATTTTTTTTAAATTTTTATAACACTTTCGGCTAATATACGGGTGCTGCCCTAGAGAGGTTTTTCCAATTCCAGTTCTGTAATAAATACATTTATTTTCCGCCACTATTTGTCAGACTGTTGCAATTTGCATCTTATTTCTTTTTGTGCCCTTTTAGGTGCCACTGTTTGTCAGGCGGTTGCACTGTGCATCTTATTTCTTTATGTGCCCTTTTACGTGAAAGCGTTATGGATTCTGCCCTTTCAGGCTTCGCGTTTTTTTTTAGGGCAACCCGATGCTTCTGCTTGCCATAGTGTTGCCCTCTTATGTGTACCCGTTAGGGTGATACCAATACGGCTGCTACCCTTTTGGGTGATACCATTACGGGTGATACCCTTTTGGGTGATACCAATACGGATGCTACCCTTTTGGGTGATACCCTTTTGGGTGATACCATTACGGGTGTTACCCTTTTGGGTGATACCATTACGGGTGCTACCCTTTTGGGTGATACCATTACGGGTGCTACCCTTTTGGGTGATACCATTACGGGTGCTACCCTTTTGGGTGATACCATTACGGGTGATATCCCTTTTGGGTGATACCATTACGGGTGCTACCCTTTTGGGTGATACCATTACTGGTGCTACCCTTTTGGGTGATACCATTACGGGTGATACCCTTTTGGGTGATACCATTACGGGTGCTACCCTTTTGGGTGATAACCATTACGGGTGATACCCTTTTGGGTGATACCATTACGGGTGCTACCCTTTTGGGTGATACCATTTACGAATGCTTCCATTTCAGGCTCTATAACATTGTATATGGGTTTGACGTGCGATCCAAACAAACGTCAATCCTGGTTAAGAACTAAATGTAAACGTAATACAGCCTCTGATCAATAGTATTAGCAACGATTGCATGGCTCATTTAAATATGCATACTATCTGTTACAGACGCTCCCTCTGTACAGAAGATCATTGCGTCCTATATATATATATATACATACATATGCGTTAGTGTGACAGAGCAAAGGTAACCTAAACTTTAAGTTTAAAATTCGTCATTTCTTATTCATCAATAATTATTAAAACTGATCATAAGTTAATGCCAAAATTCATATTTACAATAATATTTAAAGGATGTATACGGTTATCTCCCTTTAAATGTCATTTGTCTCTCTATTAAAAAATGTTATTTTAAAAAATTCGTATTTATTTCCTTTTATGATTTTAATTTTTTTTTAAATTCAAATTATTATAAATTAATCAAATGTGGTATTTAAATTTTGTATTGTTGTTGTGAGATGGCATATTCCAAAACCTAGAGCGGTACCCAGAGGCGTCACCAGGGGGGTGCGGGGAAAGCGAACCACACCAGGTGACACCATCGCAAAGGGTAACACAAAATATAAAATTCTGTATGTTCCTGTTATTTGGCACTGGCAGACTCGGACGAGGTGTATGTGGTGAGTCGTGAGGGGGTCGACACCATGAGCTACCGCACTGGCTGACACCAACCCTAGTGACGCCTCTGACAATACCACGCCTCAATGACCAAACAGGCATCAGGCATGTTGGTGAGGTGAGATCACGTATTGCAATAACCAGAGTAATACCACACTCCAGTGACTAAAACATGCCGGTGTGGCTAGAAGGCATATTCCTATAACTAGAACAATACCACACTTCAGTGACTATACAAATATACATCCGTAACTCCCTTTTATTTTTCATTAACACCATAATAATTAGTTGATGATACTGATAGGGTCTACATTTGGGACCCCCGAGCGGTGGGCAGCTGTTGATTATTAGCGAAGTGGGGAATCGGGTCTCGTACGCGATACTCGAAGGGGCAACTTTTAACATTAAAAACGAAATTTAAAAAAATCTCAGCGTGACAGATGGTTTTGTTTTCTTCGGGGTGGGGGGGGAGAGAGGGAGTGGGTGAGTAAGGTTTTAATAACTAACAACTGAAAAGCAATAAACAGAAACCTTTCACCGACGCCAGGATGTAAACAAAGGGAATTGGAGCATACAAATGAGAATGATAAGATTGAGTTTAAAACCTTCGATTATAAGCATAGGTGTCACTGTTGTAGGTAGCTCGCATGTAGTCACCCCCTCACAACTTACCCCACAGACCTCCTTCGAGTCTGCCAGTGCCAAAATAACAGGAAAGTACAGAGTTTTGCGTCACCCCATGTGATGGTGCCGCCCGGTGCTATCCGCACCCCAGGACCCTCCTAGTGACGCCGCTGATTGTAAGATTTGGAAATATCGAAATTTTTCCTTCAGGAACAGTTATTTTTTTTTATAGATCTTTACCAGTCCAGTTGCATTTGAAGAGATTTTAGATGTGCTTAAAATATATAATTTTTTTTAAACAGATGGATAAAAATATGTAGTCCACAACATAAGACATCCGGAAAAACAATGATGAAACATGGAGTTACCGCGTTTGTTTTCATAATTAAACCATCTACATAATCTATTAAAGTAAAACAAATAATTCTATCAATAAAAAATAATATAAAAAAATAAATTAATAAAAACATTTTTTTTATTTTAAACGCATTTTTAAAAACATAGAACAATAATAAAAGATCCACCTCCTGCCACTAGCACCTCCTGCCACTAGCACCCCTGCAACTAGCACCTCCTGCTACTAGCACCTACTGCCATTAGCACCTCCTAACACTAGCACCTCCTGCCACTAGCACCTCCTGCCACTAGCACCTCCTTCCACTAGCACCTCCTGCCACTAGCACCTCCTGCCACTAGCACCTCCTGTCACTAGCAACTCCTGCCACTAGCACATCCTGCCATTAGCACCCCATGCCAACTAGCACCGCCTGCCACTAGCACCTCCTGCCACTAGCACCTCCTGCCACTAGCACCTTCTGCCACTAGCACCCCAGCCACTAGCACACCCTGCTACTAGCACTCCTTGCCACTAGCATCCCCTGCCACTAGCATCCCCTGCCACTAGCATCCCCTGCCATTAGCACCTCCTGCCACTAGCACCTTCTGCCACTAGCACGCCCGCCACTAGCACCCCATGCCAACAGCACCCCCTGCCACTAGCGCCCTATACCAACAGCACCACCACTGTCCGATTTCCCCTATTAGCTTAGTGATTCCAATCCTTGCGTGCCAAAATATCTCCATCATGCAGCTAAAACATCTCGGCTCACTTCAACCTCAGCCATCGGGAGGCGGGGGAAGGAGGGAGTGGGAGAAAGGGCCACCAGGGCGAGTCAACGGTTCAGCTTCCATCTTGACCTTCATAACCGAAACACTGAAGGGCCCTCGAGGATGCCCTCTTGGACGCCTCGACCTTCTCGATGTCACACGAGTGCCCTTGTCATCTAGTGGGGGCCCAGTGGAGGAAGGGGGTGGGTGGGGGTAACACATGAGGACTTTGGGTGTGGGGTGTAAAAATGCAGCGATACCCCGTGCTGCAAATGGAAAGTGATTAATGTGAGTGTGTAAGTGCGTGTGTGTGCGTTTGTGTGTGAGAGTGAGTGATTTGTTTGTTTGCGAGTGTGTGAATGTGTGTGTAAATGATTATGCTTGTGTGTCTATCAATATACATAATTCCCGTTGTCTGTATGTATGGATGTAACTAGGTGGCGCTGCGAAATTTGTAATGCTGTTAGGTGGCGCTGCGATCAACATAATAAAATTACTGCACCAAAAATAACACTTTTCGCACGTTCCGCATTAAATTGTTCAATAAGATAATAAATGAATCAAATAAAAGTAAATAAAAGTTCTGTATTACATTATTATTACGGGCAACAAAGCCCGTCCAAGGACGTTCCGCCCGGGTTCGGTGGCATGTTGTAACTCCCCTCCGACAGCCGTCTCGACCGGCATTACATGTGCATCGTGTCAAAAAGACTATTCATTATAGTTAAATTAAATAACTCGTAAAAAAAACCCCGTAAAACACCAAGTTTTTGACTAAATCCCTTATGTACGAGACGTAACTAAAAGAATGTTCATTATAATACGCAGCGCAAGATCATCCAAAAATAAAAATTGTAGTTGTGTCGTAAAGCAGGTTTAATATAATGCTCACCGATCAGGAATATGTTTATGAAAAGTGTTGTCAATAAAATACGCACCTTATTGCGCGACAGAAAGGTTGTTCAATATAATACGCACCGCGACACTTTATCTTAAAAAATAACATAATACATAGGAATAAATAAAATAATCTAAAAAATCAATAATTTAATTACGGAACATGCGACTGATCTGAAATTTTGATACATTGTTTTTATCATCGGTACGAAACTGCCTGCAAAATTTAAGCTCGATAGCTTACGAGGAAGTGGGTTAAAAATTGATCAAAAGTTTAAGCGACAAGCAAGCAATCAAGGGTTCAACCAGACACCACGAGTTAATATAAAGGATTTGAAATTTTTAAAAAACGTAAAAAAACAAGATTTTGACTATAAATCCTTTATGTACGAGACGTAACTAAAAGAATGTTCCTTATAATACGCAGCGCAAGACCATCCAAAAATACAAAATTGCAGTTGTGTCGTAAAACATGTTTAACATAATGCGCACCGATCAGGAATATGTTTATAAAAAGTGTTGTCAATAAAATACGCACCTTATTGCGCGACAAAGAGGATGTTCAATATAATACGCACCGCGACACTCTATCTCAAAAAATAACATGTTACATAGGAATAAATAAAATAATCTAAAAATTCAATAATTTAATTACGGTATATGCGATCGATCTGAAATTTTGATACATAGTTTTTATCATCGCCACAAAACTGCCTGCTTAAGTTTCAGCTCGCTAGCTTACGAGTAAGTGGGTTAAAAATCGATCCATAGTTTTGGTGACAAGCAATCAAGGGTTCAACCCGACACCACGAGTTAATATAAAGGATTTAATATTTTAAAAAGAGTAAAATAAAAATAACCCGTAAAAAAACCAATTTTTTAACTATAAATCCTTTATGAACGAGACGTAACTAAAAGAATGTTCATTATTATACGCAGCGCAAGACCATCCAAAAATACAAAATTACAGAAAAAAACCCTTAAAAAAAACCAAGTTTTTGACTATCAATCCTTTATGTACGAGAAGTAACTAAAAGAATGTTCATTATAATACGCAGCGCAAGACCATCCAAAAATACAAAATTTCAGTTGTGTCGTAAGAAATGTTTAATATAATGCGCACCGATCAGGAATATGTTTATAAAAAGAGTTGTCAATAAAATACGCACCTTATTGCGCGACAGAAAGGTTGTTCAATATAATTCGCACCGCGACACTTTATCTCAAAAAATAGCATGATACATAGGAATAAATAAAATAATCTACAAAATCAATAATTTAATTACGGTACATGCGATCGATCTGAAATTTTGATACATTGTTTTTATCATCGGTACAAAACTGCCTGCAAAATTTCAGCTCGCTAGCTTACGAGCAAGTGGGTTAAAAATTGATCAAAACTTTTGGCGACTAGCAAGCAATCAAGGGCGCAAGCAGACACCACGAATTAATATAAAGGATTTAATAAAAACAGAGCTTTTTGCTATAAATCCCAACGCGCATAACTCAAAATAATGTCTCGGAAGAAATACTGCACCAAAAATAACTCGTTTTGAACGTCCGCGTAAATGGCGTAAACGTGTTCAATATGATTGGCTGTAGGAGTCATATTTGTTTGAGGGACCAATCGCTATAGATGACCGGACAGAAAGGGACAGAAACTTGCCTTTTATTACATAGGATTCTGATGTGTATTTTTTTTCAAAATTAATAGATTTCAGCTGAAATGTATTTATTTTCAAAACTTTCGTCATTTTTTTGCGGGTTACACTAGTAAATTAAATAAAAACTAAATTCTATACAAATTTCTGAATCGACACTAAATACTTTGATACATTTTTGGAAAATTAAATAAGGAGAGTGGTGTCACTTGTTTATTAAAATTTGGCACCCAGTGCTTTCCTCATAGAGACAGCCCCCTCCTCCCACACAAATCCATGTTTAATAAATCTTCAGGCCAATGCATAATTGATAATATACGGCGTCATTCCTGTCCCACAGTAGAAACATAACTCTAAAAGAGATAGCCAATCCTTGTCACCGTTTCAAGCCAGCGTTCGTATCAACCGTTTTTTTCTCCAGCACCGCCCGCAAAACCTAATGTCTGATAAATAAGATATTTGCACCGAATGAACCAAAGAAATAATTTCCGTAAATATTGTACTTTATGGTGCGAGCAAAACCGTAAATACCCGGTTGAAAACGGCTCCGAACATTTGGTGCGGCGCCAGACTTTTACTTAGACGCACTTCTGTATTACAATACGGAGATTCCCAAAACCTTGAGCCTAAAGGACATAATAATTATTTCTAACGTATCGCGGGGATAAATTTTTTTTTAAAACACGGTGTAGAGTATTTCTTTTTTAAAATAGCTAATTAAGATAAAAATTATTTTTCTACTGCTTACAACTGATTGCACAAAGTTCTTTAACATTTTATACTGCAGACGATATTATTTAAGGAAGATATTTTATTTTACGTCTGCCATCAGAAATATTGAATTTCAAAATATTTCCAATTACAATTGTTTCTTATTGCAAGCAGTTCCCGTCAAAATATGTCCGTCATACACAGTTCCCATTAAAACATGTCCGTTCATACACAGTTCCCGTCAAAAGATATCTGATCTCGTGAATGCTTGAACTTGAACTTGAACTATCCCTTAACCCGTCGTTGGGTCGTTGGGGCGCCATCGTGAAGCGCACACTATCTCACGTCATTTGTCCCAGTCCTGTGCTGCCCTTTTGAGTGTCGCTGAATGACAGGCCAGTCCACTCCTTGATATCGTCTTCCCATCTCTTCCTTTGTCTGCCTCTTCTCCTTCCTCCCTGGACTGTGCCGTGAATGCTTATGGTGGTGCAAAACATGAGGTTACGATAGTTTTTTTTTCCCGGACTCCAAGGGGCACTAAATTTCGACGCTGAAATTACTCATCTCCCCTGTCGTTCTGAGGGTGACCCTGGTAGGCTCATTCATTACCTATCATCGCTTGACACCTATAAAAGGGATATGGAAATACTTTGTATCCTTCCAATCCTTTTTATTTAGGATATCCTATCAATTTAGCCCTTACAAACTCTCCAATTCTAGATAATTCTCTAAAATACTTATCCCTTAAATCTTTTGAAACTCCCCCAAAATTTGTTAGATGTACCAATCCCTTAAATCTCCAATAACATCTATCGCCAAGTTTCCTTTCACCTTAATCCAACCGAGTTCACCTTCGTTTTTCACCAATAAAATCTGTTTTTTTAAAAATCATGTTGATTACATTACAATTATTATCTGTCATTCAAGAGGCCGTTATTAGAGTTAACGACTAGGATCTAAAACAAAGCGTTCTTAAAGATTATCTCTAATATCTAAAACAACAGGGAAACTCAGTGTCTCTAGAGGACACAACAAGAACACTATTAACAGCGATGTTTGTTTCTAAAAGATTAGCGATTACACTTTCAAAGTTCCATTGTTCCAGATTCGAATCAGTCTTGCAGGCTAAGCGCCCCCTGGGTGGGACAGGGGGGGGGGATACAATACAGAGACACCGTAACAATGACCGATATGGAGAGTCGCTTAACATCCCTAGAATGGGCCATAGAACTCTCGCCTTCATTACTAGGGCCCCTAAGGGAAAGCAATCTCACCCTGCCCGTCGCCCCTCTTCCTCTCTTGACGTTATGTATTATAGCTGTCGGATCCCGTTAGATTGAGTCAGACGAGGCGAACATTTGTTGATTCATTCCCGTCCCTGGATGTTAGGTGATTAATTCTGGCTCTCTTAGCTGCGTGGTCCCCCATCTCCTAGTTCCTTGGTCCCCATCTCCTAGTTCCTTGATCCCCTATCTGCTAGTTCCTTGGTCCCCATCTCCTAGTTCCTTGATCCCCTATCTGCTAGTTCCTTGGTCCCCATCTCCTAGTTCCTTGATCCCCTATCTGCTAGTTCCTTGGTCCCCATCTCCTAGTTCCTTGGTCCCCCATCTCCTACTTCCTTTATCCCCCATCTCCTAGTTCCTTGGTCCCCCATCTCCTACTTCCTTTATCCCCCATCTCCTAGTTCCTTGATCCCCTATCTCCTAGTTCCTTGGTCCCCATCTCCTAGTTCCTTGATCCCCTATCTGCTAGTTCCTTGGTCCCCATCTCCTAGTTCTTTGGTCCCCAATCTCCTACTTCCGTTATCCCCCATCTCCTAGTTCCTTGATCCCCTATCTCCTAGTTCCTTGGTCCCCCATCTCCTAGTTCCTTGGTCCCCCATCTCCTACTTCCGTTATCCCCCATCTCCTAGATCCTTGATCCCCTATCTGCTAGTTCCTTGGTCCCCATCTCCTAGTTCCGTTGTCCCCCATCTCCTAGTTCCTTGGTCCCCCATCTCCTAGTTCCTTGATCCCCTATCTGCTAGTTCCTTGGTCCCCATCTCCTAGTTCCGTTATCCCCCATCTCCTAGTTCCTTGATCCCCTATCTCCTAGTTCCTTGGTCCCCCATCTCCTAGTTCCTTGATCCCCTATCTGCTAGTTCCTTGGTCCCCATCTCCTATTTCCGTTGTTCCCCATCTCCTAGTTCCTTGATCCCCTATCTGCTAGTTCCTTGGTCTCCATCTCCTAGTTCCCTTGTCCCCCATCTTATAGTTCCATGGTCCACCAACTCCTAGTTCTGTGATCCCCCACCTCCTAGTTCATTGATCCCCCATCTCCCCACTTCCTAGTTACGTGTTCCCCCAACTGCAAGTACTGTGGTCTCCCCACCTCCTAGTTCCGTGGTTCCCACCTCCTAGTTCCTTGTTCCCCACCTCCTAGTTACGTGTTCCCCAAACTCGTAGTTCTGTGGTTCCCTAGTTCGTGGTCTCCCACCTCCTAGTTCCGTGGTTCCCCATCTCCTAGTTCGGTGGTCTCCCACCTCCTAGTTCCGTGGTTCCCCATCTCCTAGTTCGGTGGTCTCCCATATCCTAGTTCCGTGGTTCCCCATCTCCTAGTCCCGTGGTCCCTATTATCTTAGTTCAATGGTCTCCAAAACTTCGAATTCCAATCTCCTTATCCACTCAAAATCTTCTACTTACATGTTCTCCTATCTTTTTAGATCCATCAAATCTCATCTCCTTGCTCCATGGGCTTCCAGCCTCGTTAAAATCTCCTGGATCTATAGGTTCCCATCTTCTAGTTCCATGAACTCCCATCTCATTGTACCATGGACACCTATCTATTAAATTCAAGTGCTCCCATTGCCTACTTCCAATCGCTACGAACTCCTAATTCCAAGTATTTCCAATCAACAAGTTCCAAAGTCTTCTTCTCCTTCACATGAGGCGTCTGTGTGTACATTTAAAACTTGGCGCCCATTCGTGAATGTCTTCATGATTCCAAACAGTGATGCAGCCTGGCTTTAGTTCCACCCGTAGGTGGCCAACCTTATTGCCACCCATAGTAGAGCTGTCACATTTAAGAGATAAAAGTGTACCACCCTCGGTAGTCCCGCTCTTACATCAATTCAATTTTTTGGGTTAATTAACTGCAAATATTCGTATAGTGACCCGGTCGACTCCAAAATCCAATAAACTCGATGATTCAATTGACTTGCTAATACAGTGAGTTTGGTAATTCAATAAACTTGCAAATCCACTGCACTTGCTAATCCAATAGAATTTCTAATCAAGCGCACTCGCTAATGAAAGGAACTTGCAAATCCTGTGAACTCTCTGATCCAGTCGTTTAGCTTATCCAGTGCACTACGCGCTAATCCAATAGAATTTCTTATCCAATGGACTCGCTAATCCAATCGAATTGCTAATCCCGACAATGTCCCTGAAAACGACTATCCAATCGAATTGATAATCCCGGACCGTGTCCCTGAAAACGTCCGAGTCCCTGTACGCACCCAAACCAAGCCCTCTGACAAAATGTCCGGGTTCGTTGTTCAAGGCCCCACGCTATACGTAATGCCTGGATTAATCCTATAGATTTCCCGCCCATTTGTGGGCCACTCCCAATAAGATCCCTAATGGCAGCCATGTTGGAGGACAGATTCGTTTAATGGATTTAATGGCGCGCTTTAAAAAAAAAGAATCACAGACAAAAAAACAAAAAACAAACACCAAACAGATCGAATGTTGAGGGACGGCAAACGGTGGTTTGATTTCAGACCAGAAATCAGCCGGTGGTTAAAGCTTTCAAACTCGCTTCAGACGGCTTAATGCAGTGGTTCTCAAATATTGATATTTTTGGTTGGGGATGTTGGGTTTTGGTGAGTTAAATGTCCGGTCAACCAAGATTCACATGCATTTTTACTCGCGTGTAGTTTTTTTTATATTTTTAAATCCCTTATATTAACTTCGCGGCCTTCTCATCATCTCATGGGCGGGCGGGCGGAAAACAAAAGTCGAAAATGACCCACTTCCAGTGATCCGATCGAGCTGAAATTCGGCACACGGACCATACTCACCTAACAATGCATCGTATTAAAGTTCAGATCGATCGATTGTACCGTAATTAAATTAATGCATTTTTAGTTTTTCCTTATATAACGTATGTAATTCAAATTCACGGTTTGTTATTGTTTTTTTCCCACGTGAAAGTTTGAGTTGACGCTTTGAGGCGACCCATCGAAGAACCGGGGTGCTTTTGTTTACATTTTACGTGTCGCGCTGAGCTCGGTCAAGCGAATCGGTGACCAGATTTTTCCCCCTCTACCACCCCCCCCCACCCCCAGGGTTATGAAGCAATGTTTAGTTACGACAGATTCAGTCTGTAAATATTTGTAAATAATTTTAGTTATGTCTCATATATAAGGGATTTATAGTCAAAAACTTTGTTTTTACGGGTTTGTTTTATTTATTTGTTATGTTTACGGGGAGTTATTCTTTGAAATCGGATTCATGTCTTGGAGGGATTGAGAAATTAAAAGTAGTTGATTTTGCTGGAAAAGTAAGTTAGAACCATTGCGACTGTTTTTTTTTAAATTAAGCAAAATTAAGTTAAGTTTTCATTGGATTATTATCGCGGTAAATGGAATCTAACATGTTACCGTGGTTAGACTCACATGACGTTCACGGGTGATATCGGGAGGAATGGAAAGGACAAAGATTTCCATTAGTATGGCCACAGTCTAGGAGATCGGGAGAACTGGACAGGACAAAGGTGTCCAGCAGCGTGGTCTCTAAGTGGATAATAATTCAGTGCCCTCTAAGCTTGATGTACCAATCGACCAGCGAGGAATTCAAACATGGAAGCTGGTAAGCAACACAACAAACAAAGTTTAATAAACGACACGGCACTAAACCAGTTGACCTAACTTCTACCCCATGCCCGTAACAAGAGAGAGCTGCGCATGTGATGAATAGGAAAATGACCGCTGCCGCCATCGCTTCTCTTATTGATATTTTTACGATTTCGTTTCTGCCCCCTTTGACCCGTACCAAACTGATCTCCCCCCCCCCTCCATGATAAATCACGATGCCAGGGAACCTGTTCGTCAATGCTTAGTATCAAAAGAAGATTGGGGAGAATTCAATTGTTATACCTCATTATATACCTAAAACTCATAAAACTCAATTTGGCGAAGAGAGAGAGAGAGAGAGAGAAACAGAGAAACAGAGAGAGAGAGAGAGAGAGAGAGAGAGAGAAACAGAGAAAGAGAGAGAGAGAGAGAGAGAGAGAGAGAGAGAGAAACAGAGAGAGAGAGAGAGAGAGAGAGAGAGAGAGAGAGAGAGAGAGAGAGAGAGAGAGACAGAGAGGAGAAGAGAGGAGAGAAGAAAAGTGATAAATGTATTTAAAAAATCCTTCGGAGTTCAAAAGAGGCATATTTTGTTTCGGTAATACGAGATTTTCCTAATCTTCGTCTTACAGGGCCATTGCACCCCAGGGGTCAGAGATCAAGGTCATGAGATAATTAGGTACACAAATTTAAAAATATATCAGTTATAGAATTCGCTTTAAAGCCTACAATGCTATATTTTGTTTATCGACATTACAGATATGAATTTAAAGCAAATAATATTCTATCAATGATGAAACAATACAATGTATTTGTTTTTTAAAACGTCAATTTAAAAGTCTTTTTTTTTACCAATTAAAATATTTGCATTTGTTAAGTAGTAAATAGTTTACAAGACAGACATTGCAGCGTAATGTATTAGTTTAAATATAACAAAGCATTTTGTTTGCTTTTGACCCTTTGACCAACATTATTTTTTCACTTGGTCAGGAAAGAATTCAGCTCTCAAGTATTCAAAACTAAGCTGTCACCTATTCTAATATCAGCTGTCACTTATTCTAATATTAGCTGTCACGTATTCTTACATGAACTGTCACGCATTTTATTATCAACTGTCATGTATTCTAATTTCAGCTGTCACGTATTCTAATATCAGCTGTCACGTATTCCAATATCAGCTGTCACGTATTATAATCTCAGATGTCACGTATTCTAATCTCAGCTGTCGCGTATTCTAATCTCAGCTGTCGCGTATTCTAATCTCAGCTGTCACGTATTCTAATATTAGATATCTCGTATTCTGATATCAGCTGTCATCCATTGTAATATAACTGTCACCTATTCTAAACGCAGTTGTCGTATGCTCTAATTTCGGATGTTAAGCATTCTTAAGTCGGCTGTTAAGTGAACCCTTAAAACAGCCTTGAGTCAGATAATTATTTTTCTTCTAGTTCACCAGTCCTGACGCCTGTTAAATCAGCGTTTAAGTCATATGATTTCTCATGCCGCTTAAGTCGGAACATGACTGCTGAAAAGTCAATCGGAGAAATTTCTTTAAATCAACCAATGAATATGTCCACACAGACCCTCCTCCCGCACTACTACGCCCCCCCCCACCCACACACACAAACCAGAATGAAGAGATAGCGTGAAACATTAGACAGTTCAGCATCGTCAAACCGCTACAGACCCATCCGCTCGACACACACCTCCAGGAATGCATTAAATTTACGGTTAAAGAGAAGAAGACGAAGAAAAAATAAATTTAAAAAAAATTGTCCAAAGGATATCCCAATGATCTGGGTCATATCAATCACGTGACACTATCTGCGCGAAGGCCTCGGAACCAGACATTGTGAACACACGCGTGTAAGATGTGGATGGGGCGCGTGGGTGGACGCACATTTAAAATGAGATGATCCAAACAAGAAGTCTCACGAAGGGTCGCGCTAGTATCAAGAAGGTTGTATTATGTTATCCCTTTAAGAAGCGCAGCTGCATAGATATCTCGCCGACGCCCCGCAACAGCTTATAATTACCGCGCAGCAAATTTTGATTAGTATAATACTAGCTTTTGTGCCGTGTACAATTCTTCTTTTTTTTTGATTTTGTGAAAGTTTCCACATGTTTTTTTAATTTTATTTAGCCGATGGACCAACGCACCTTAGAGTGTACATTGTTGCAGAATAGTGGATCTTTGCTTGGCCACACAAATGACATTTTATGGGAGATAAGATAATTAATTTCTTTGACATTCTTCCGCCAAAAATAATGAAAATTATCTCTTTATAATTGATATTAAAAGCGGATTGTTTAATTTTACCCATTATTTCTGATTGCTCAAATTTGAGAATATCTATGCTCTGAAAGAGACAATCATTATTATTTAATGTAAAAGTTTTAGAGACAGTGCGTAAGTTTTACTTAGAGACGGTGCGTAAGTTTTAGAGACGTTGCGTAAGTTTTAGAGACGTTGCGTAAGTTTTAGAGACGTTGCGTAAGTTTTAGTTAGAGACGTTGCGTAAGTTTTAGTTAGAGACGTTGCGTAAGTTTTAGTTAGAAACGGTGCGTAAGTTTTACTTAGAAACGGTGCGTAAGTTTTACTTAGAAACGGTGCGTAAGTATTTGTTAGAGACGGTGCGTAAGTATTTGTTAGAGACGGTGCGTAAGTATTTGTTAGAGACGGTGCGTAAGTATTTGTTAGAGACGGTGCGTAAGTATTTGTTAGAGACGGTGCGTAAGTATTTGTTAGAGACGGTGCGTAAGTATTTGTTAGAGACGGTGCGTAAGTTTAGTTAGAGACCGTGCGTAAGTTTTACTTAGAAACGGTGCGTAAGTTTTAAAGACCGTGCGTAAGTTTTAGAGACGTTGCGTAAGTTTTAGAGACGTGCGTAGTTTTAGAGACCGTGCGTAACTTTTAGAGACCGTGCATAAATTTTGGTTCTAGACAGTGCTTGCGTTTTTCATATTCAACTCATTAGTTTCGATGCCTCCTAAAAAAAAATTAATGAAGGTAGAAACGGCAAATAACAAATATAGAGCCCGAAAGGGCATAGCCCGCCCGTGAAGGGGAAACACGAAAAGTTAAAGAAACGAAAAGATAATAGCAAGCTCTGAACATCATGTCTTAATTGCCTTCACGGGGCGAGCAGCAGCTACGGGGGCGCCAGCAAAAAAAAAGAAAAGAAAGCGTCGTGGAAGTCGCCGAATGATGAAACCAGTGTCGAATTTAACCAGTGGATGGTGGGGGGCGGGGTGGTGGCTAGCAGTAGGACCTGTTTGAGCCGGGGTGTCACTTTTACTTGGTTTTGAAATTTTGATATTTAGTCCTTTAGGGACACTTGTATAACGACGACTCGTTTTTTCCACAAATGCTCGAACTCTGAGAATAGATATCACTGTAAGTCGAACCTTAACACCAGACATTAGCAAAAATGCATTTTCACGACGTCCAGACGACTTTGATGATCTTACTTGGCATACGAGCAGGTGTCAATGGCCTCCCTTGGTGAAGGACCAAACGGTCGATGGTCTCCCTTGGGAAACGTCCGGAAGGTCGATATTCTCTTTTGGTAAGGAAGAAGATGGTCCGCGGCGTAAGTCTAATATTGTGGGTAATAATGAGGAGCAGTCATCAGGCTTGACAAAGCAAATAGACGAAAATTTCTCGTGGTGCTTAAGGGAAATACACGATATAGTGTGTGCCTGTTAATTATGTGCCTCACTTTGGAGGAAAAGACGGTCAGCGTCGTTTTGAAGACAGTAAGTTGCATCCTAGCACGCGGAGGGAAATTGATCCTACAGTTTATCCAAGGGCACGTTGAGGTGCCGCAGATTTGCGTGACGAGATAAGGTGCAGCTCAGCACCAAACCGATCGCCCGATGACACAGCTGGGGTTAAGATTGTGGCATAAAGACCATTTCCGAGAAAAGTGGATACTTGGCTGTGTATTTGGAGACACGTCCAAAAAGGTTTACCAGTTGATGCCGTGGCCGAATCAAAGTGACCCCTAATGGAAACTAGTTCTTAACGCTCAAACACTCGTCAACCATATGAGGACTGAGCACTGTCGCACGGTTCAGAAAATTAAAGGTTTTTCCGGCTGCCGAGTATGTGGCAACGCCAAGGAGACGTTTGAGCACCTGTTGACCGAGTGCCCGGCGTCTACTGGGGATTCAGACGGACCTGCTCTTACAATATGGCGATGTCTGCTTGATGAGGTTTGCCAGTAAAATCATGAGACGGGTCATTAGGTCATTAATATTCTGTGCCACAGTAACCCGAAGACCTGGAAAAGGAGTTCCAGGTTATCAAGATATCAAAGAAGTTTTATATATCCATGTGTTTGAAAAAGATCCTAGGAAGGGGATAAAACGGCGACACTGCAAAGATTTGGAACCAAGAGGTTTACTGGGTTAAACAGTTGTTCAGAAACCTTCGTCACAGAAGTTCAGAAAACTTTAGTCACGATTGTTTGGAAACATTGTGACTGTCTAGTCAACAGAAAGAACGAACTTTGAAACATTTCCTCAAGTTCCCAGCAATGGTTCGTTTCTCCGTGTGCAAAGTAAAAAAAAACAACTCGTGTGCAGAGTTGCCCAGGATCCATGTTTTTTAAAAATATTGTTTTTAATTTGCTGCGCGGTAATTCTAAACTGCTGCGCGCCACCATCAGATATATGTGCGGCCGCGCAGGCACGCATCTTAGAGGGAGCATTTTTTCCAGCAGTAAGACTAAGATTTAAATGCCACGGCCTGTTGAGACTTGTGGTTCGCAAGTTAATCTTTACAATCTGACCTTCTGTGTTTTTTTCCTCAGGTCAAAAGCGGCAACACTCAATGGAAAAATAACTGTTAATTAATGCATCCCACACACACACACACTCAACAAAAAATATTTTCAATTAAAATATAAAATAAAATTAGTACTGGAGATTTCTGTAAATAGGCCCACCCGAGAATAAGCCCATGAGCTTGTATATGTAACGTCTTTCCGTATACAGGCACATGGGCTTAAAAAATTGTCAAACGCACATACCGAAGCTTTTGATGAATCGGCACTGTCATTTAATTATTTTTTTTTAATTTGATATTTTGTTTTTCTATTGTCGCTAAACATAAAATTTCAAACGATAAACGTAAAACCGCAATTGTATTATTTTCGGAATATTTTTAGGAAATTATTTCCGGGGGGAAAAAATAGTTTTTTGAAACCTGCACATGCATTTCCGTTTCTATATAAACACCCATGGGTTTTTATTTGGTATAAAAATATTTTAATCATGTAACATCAATTTTCCGTTTCAAAGCCCAGGACATATGCACAGAAATATCAGGTACATGACGGCCTCAAGGGAAGAAACGGCTATGAGACATTTTGGTTATTGTGAGATATTAAAGTTTTAAAATTCAAAACAATCCAAATTTATCATTAATTAACTGAATGCATTTGAATATTTCATAGGATCACAGACGTTATATTTTCATAAAACCTCATTCCGAACATTCTATAATTAACATTATCTATCAGATAGAGTGAGCAACCGAAAATTTTTGTAAAATGTCGTTTAGCTGTTGCTTCCCTTGAGGTCTTCGTTTATTTCTCATATTTTCCATGACAGACAGCTTTTGGCCGCCATTTTGAAGAAGAATAAAAAAAACGTCAACCGTAGAGCGCCCGCTTTGTCCTTGACTTGCACTTCCCTCGGCCAAACGGCAACCCGTCAACCCAGTGCACTAGCCGTATCCTCCTGTCAAACAATCTATTTGTGTCGCATCTTTTAAAATCCGAGTTTCTTTTTGATCCCCTCTAATTTAGTAGGTCAGCCAGACGCTCGACGGCAGATGACCCGTGTGGTAAAGTGACAGACGTACTTGCCCACACTTCGTTAGATTCAGATCCCTGTTCTAACTTCTCCAGAAACAAATTGTGTTATCCTCTGGCGCCATCACCCTCGTACCGACATCCCCCCCCCACCGAACCCGTGTCTCCGTCTCCCCCTCTCTCCCCCCCCCCTCTCTCTCTCTCCCTCCTCCCCGGCATCCAAAAGAAAATTACGGACAATAACGAAGTTAACAAACCTTGGTTGTCCAGACCACAGAACTAAATGATGCGCAGGTCCACATCAAATGAAAACCCTATGACTGAAATTAGAAGCCTCTGTGCAGACGTCACTGAGTTTCTCAAATAACGAAAGAAGTACAGAGGGACCGGAAATTAATGAATAAAATTCAAAGGATGAAATATGATATCTGACAATGGAGGTCGTCCGAGGCAGCCGTTTGAGTCGATGTATTAAATGAAGACACCAATCAAGCATCGGCTCTTTTGTTAACTGACGGTCCTGGAGTTGTTTTTTTTTCTTTCAATTTTTAGTCTTGTTCTTAATTAAAGTCGTCTCGGTTTTAGTCCTATTTTTGTAGCCTCCTCAATTTTCTACCAGTTAGTGTCTCCCTTTGTAGTCTACTGTTTGCTCTCCAAAGATAGAGTCTTCCAAAACAGTCTCAATTAGAGTCTCCCTTTCTAATCTTCGCTCCATTCTCCCGGTTAGTGTCTCCTCTTCTTTCTCCCAGTTAGTCTCCTCTCCATTATCCCAGTTAGAGTCTCCCTTTGTAGCCCTCTTTCCATTGTCCCAGATTGTCTTCATTTGGAATATCCTCTTCATTACCATAGTAAGAGTCTCCCCCTCGAATCTCCTCTGTATTCTCCCAGTTAGATTCTTTTTGTAATCTCCATTATGTCAGTTAGTCTCACTTTGTAGTTTCCCCTCCATTTTCAGTCTCCCTTGAATTCTCCTCTCCATTTTCACAGTTAAGATCTCCATTTGTAGTCACCTGTCCATTCTCCCAGTTAGAGTCTCCCTTTGCAGTCCGCTATCCATTCTCACAGGTTCCCTTTAGACTCTCCATTATATTCTCCCAATTTAAGTCTCCTTTTAGAGTGTCCTGTCAATTCTCACAGTTAGAGTCTCCCTTTGAAGTCTCCTGTCTTTTCTCACAGTTAGAGTCTCCCTTTGAAGTCTCCTGTCTATTCTCACAGTTAGAGTCTTCCTTTGGCTCATATTCAGCATTCTCACGGAGTAAAGATAGTTAAAAAGTCTTATACCATTTAATCAAACATGAATATAGCAAATAAGTCCTAATGAAAACTAGTAAGTTATATAGGCCGCTAATGTTTCATAAAGAAAGGTAAGTGGCATCAGTAAGTGATAACATATATTGTAAGTAGTGTAGCAGGCAGGTTCAACCATCGTATTCTGCATGCAAGGGGTTGAATGTTTTTGCCCAGTGAAATGATAGTGACTATAAGTGTATACAGGTTTGCGAATAGAGTTAGTTACGTATTACACATATCCATGACTCGATAGTTTAAAAAGCCTCCATGCCATTACTATTACAGAAATCTAGCACGTAATAATGAGAGCCAATATCAAAGACAGCAAATGACAGTCATATAGGACGCCAACATGTGTTAAGGAAAGCTTAAATGTCTTGATGAGTGGTAATAAAAAAGTAATAATTCTAAGTAGAAAGGTAATAATTCGTTGACAGGTAAGTTGTCGAAATGAAAAGTAATAAGTCGCTCCCACCCTTGAGCAAAGTGTACGATCTGCGTTCCTTCATTTTCTCATGGGCGGCCCACAAGAAGTCGGATGGACATGGCGCAGTTCATCACCTGGTCCCACGATCCTGAAACACCACTGTTGATTTCGTCTCTTCACTAACTGTGGCCAATCAGAAATGTTTCCTTTTTCTACATTGAAAAACTACAGAAAGTTGCAAATTTCAGTTGCCAGGCTAGTTCTTAAGTAAAAAAAGAACACGATCATATTGCTCCGCTATTTTCTTTTCTTCATTGGCTACCTATACAAAACGGATTGATTTAAAACTCTCCTTTCTCTGTCACGACTTCTTTTCTGACACATGCCCTTCCTATCTTACGGAACTTCTCCCTGTCTACTCACCCACTCGTTAGCTACGCACCTCTGCAAGCATACGTATTCTCTCTGTTCCTTAGACACGCACAGTGGCGTAACAACGGCTTGGCATTGGGGTAGTTGCCAAGGGCGCCGGCCTGCGCCAATTCAAAAGGGCGCCACTAAATCTCAAAGTTTTACTTTTTATTTAAATAAAGTGTGCCAAAAATGAATTAGCCAAGGGCGTCAAAAACCTAGTTACGCCTCTGGACACGAACTGAAACATTTGGCGAAAGGTCTTTATTTTTGTTTCCTCCATACAATGGAATTCTCTACCATTACACATTCGCAATATTCCAACTACTAATGTCTTTAAGAATGCATTCAAAACACATTTTAAATTTTATTTTGAAAATTAATTAAAAACAATAAAACAGTTACGTAGCTTTGTGCACTAATAGCATTATAGTTTGTAGTTAGGGTATGGATGTCTTGTATTGAATTCATTAAAATAATATATGTGTTACTATTTTAGATTAAAGCGATGTGAGCCGAGCTGATTGCTTGGGCACTGCGGCATATAATATCAATTTATTATTATAATCTATTAAAGAAGCTCCCTATGTACAGAAGATTATTGCGTCGTACGCTCATCCATGGGTTAGATCTAGTCTTACATTTTTACAGTTTTTACAGTTTTAAATGTTCATAGAATGTTGGCTTCCCTGGTTTCCTGTCAGGCAACCCATTGTACGTCCGAATTTTTTATGCGAAGAACGACATTTTTTATGTGTTTATTCTTGCATACGGAATAAGACAAGTATTTTTATCCCTATGTCTATCTGAGGGTTATATTTGATAATCTTTGTATTGTATTTCCAATTTAGAATTAATTGCCCTATGTATTACTACTTTGCTATTTGTTTGTCTATCCTCTAATGTTTCAAGGTTTAATGATTTAACAAATGGCGTTGCCCTTGTCAGTTTTAGATATTCAGAAGATATGAGACTGGCGGCTCTTTTTTTAAAATTTGTTCTAGTTTGTCAATTTTTATCTAGTTTATCGCACATAAAAAAAATTAATTATATAAATGATAAGATCATATTTGAGTGTTGCTGAACTAATAAACATTCTTTAACAAATTGTTAAGTTATCTCTCAATAATTTTTTGGGGCAAGATTTGAAAACTTGTAATGCCAAGAAATGAAAGCAAAAGTATATCCAAACAGTTTACTTTCGAAATATAAACGACTAAATTATATGTTACAGGCAATGTGTGAAATCAGGCATTTTATAGCATGCCTAGGCATTGTATAGAATGCCTAATGGTTTCAGGCAAAGTATGACATTTGTAAAACTTCTCCATACTATGCCTGGGCACAGGGGCGGATTAAGACTGCACGGGGCCCCTGGCTGCAATTCAAACTGGGGCCCTATCCAGCCAGTGTACCTTTAGATAAAATGATTGCTAGCTGCTAATATAAGACTGTAACTTGTAAATATTCTTCCAAAATGATTATTCATGAAAAAAACGAATTCGAAGAAATAACTTTTTGCCGGTATCCTAAAATTGAGTGTAAAAGACAATTTATAAAATTAAAAAACACATGAGAAAAAAATTTACAACCCACCCGGGGATCGAACCCGCCACCGCTTGCACCATATGCCTCAGTACTTCACATTGGGCCACGAGAGCTCATTTAGGGTTGTCAATTTAAAATATATATATAACATTCTTTAATACTTTCTGTTATTGAGCCTATCAAATCAGGTTTTTTGACTGCTAAGACTATCGTGTGGGAAAAGATATCATTTTAATAGATAAGATTTTTATTAATTTATCATATTTTCAGCAATTCATGTATACATTTGTCCACATTTATTATAAAATATGCTAAGTTTGATAGCCCTAAATCATCGGGGGCCCCTGGCTTTAGCCCGTTCAGCCCCCACCCCCTTAATCCGCCATAGCCTAGGCATTCTAAAGAATGCCGGATTTTGTTTAGGCAAAGTGTAAAAAGAGCACAACAAAAGCCTTTATTGATAATTACATATTTTAAAGTGGAAGTAATATAAAACAAAGCACATGATGTACGCTCTGTATTATTTCTTCGAGCTCTTCCTCTGTTTCCACATCTTGTAAATCATCGACAGGTATGGACGTTGTTGTGAGGCCTACTTTAGCTCTGAAGCCAAAGAGAGCTTGGTGTGGTTATCTTTTAATCCCAGAATGAAAAGCTCTGTTCTTCTTGAGTTGGACGAACCGTAACCCCTAACTCCAGGGACCAGTTATTTCATCTTGCATCCAAGCATACATCATATTTTCGATGTCCTTGTTAGCTATTTCGACGCTCCACTGGCTTTATATGTGGCGCGGCTTACCATGAACAATCTTCAAGGTGGGCAAGTACTCCTTTAGCTACTTGCCACATTGTTTGCAAATTCCCTGTCGTTATTGGACGGTAGAATCATTGGAGCACCAAGCAACGTAAATATGTCTACGAGGTGATATGCTACTTCTTGTGCCTTTTTTGTTTTCAGGGCCCTGAGAACTTCGAATTTGGTAGGCTGATCTTGATACACCATTATAAACTTGTATTCCCCATCAGGATGTGATTGAAAATAGATGAGATCCACCTGACAAAGAGAGTTGAATTCAGAAAATTTCATTGGCTTGACCACAATGACTTTTTTGACGCCTATTTGTTTTTTTTTCTGGCAAGGTTCACACAGGTTAATATCCAGTTCAATATCATGACCGGCAGCGTTCTTGTATTTGGGTGAAAGTTCTTTCAACATTATGCCCCGTCCTCCATGACCAATGGTCAAATGGGCCTTATGAAGTATGTCAAATATCTCGGAGTCCACGACGTAAAACAGAATGGCACTCAAGCCTTCTTAAACAGGGTAGATCAACTTACTCTTATTAAATCCTTTATATTAACTCGTGGTGTCTGGTTGAACCCTTGATTGCTTGCTTGATTGCTTGTCGCCAAAACTTTGGATATATTTTAACCCACTTCCTCTTAAGCTAGCGAGCTGAAATTTAGCAGGCAGTTTGGTGGCGATGTTAAAAACTATGTGTCAAAATTTCAGATCGATCGCATGTACTGTAATTAAATCATTGAATTTGTAGATTATTTTATTTATTCCTATGTATCATGCTATTTTTTTTAGATAGAGCGTCGCGGTGCGTATTATATTGAACAACCTTTCTGTCGCGCAATAAGGTGCGTATTTTATTGACAACTCTTTTTATAAACATATTCCTGATCGGTGCGCATTATATTAAACATGTTTTACAACACAACTGCAATTTTGTATTTCTAGATGGTCTTGCGCTGCGTATTATAATGAACATTCTTTTAGCTACGTCTCCTTCAAAAAGGATTTATAGTCAAAAACTTGTTTTTTTACGTTTTTTTTAAAATTTCAAATCCTTTATATTAACTAGTGGTGTCTGGTTGAACCCTTGATTGCTTGCTTGTCGCCAAAACTTTGGATCAATTTTTAACCCACTTTCTCGTAAGCTAGCGAGCGTAAATTTTGCAGGCAGTTTCGTACCGATGATAAAAACAATGTATCAAAATTTCAGATCAATCGCATATACCGTAATTAAATTATTGATTTTTTAGATTATTTTATTTATTCCTATGTATCATGTTATTTTTTTAGATATTATATTAAACATGTTTTGCGACACAACTGCAATTTTGTATTTTAGGATGGTCTTGCGCTGCGTATTATAATGAACATTCTTTTAGTTACTTCTCGTACATAAAGGATTTATAGTCAGAGTGTTTCACCAGCCAATAGTTCCGTGGTCCTAAATGGTGGTCTTAGCCCTTTTAACATCGTCCAACAACTTTTGGTAACAGTTTCGGCTTTTAAAAAAACGCAGTTTTTATCAGCATGGCTCTTACTTTAGATAACTCATCTTAGCACCGTCATTGCATGTGAACATGGCGTGATTCCTGTCCTAGCACTACATTCTCTTCCGACATGGTCACACAGCAATCCAAGGGGAAACGTTATGGGAGAACATTTGTGTAATGTCAGCCTGGTGATATAAACTGATGTCGTGAGAAGAATATTGTATGTAATTTGGTAGTCTTAAAATAACTTTCAACAGTTACAGGCTTCGATCGCCATCATCAAAGAACGACCAAAGTGCCACCGCCAAAATCAGTGGCTGGAAAAATGGCGGGTGTATGCCAATTACATACTTTCCCGGACAACAACTTAGGCATTCTATAGAATGCCTAGGCAGTGTCTGAAATAGCAATCATTTCATACTTTGCCTGAAACCATCAGGCATTTTATACATAGTCATAACATATGCATTCTATAGAATGCCTGAATTTCACACTTTGCCTGTAACATTATAATATAAAATTTGATGAGTTTGAGGTTTTCACGAAGTTTATTACTTATAATACGTATATAATATAAACATCTATCTCCCTTTTTTAAAATAAGGAACAAAAATAATACTTTGGAATATTTTTGAAATTTAAAATTCTCAATTAATCAACTTTAAGATTCCCCCCAAAAAGAAATAAAGAATGAAAGAAAATCAATGCAGCCATTGTCATGTATTTGGTAATCACAATAAACCTCTTTCTCTCTCATTCTTTTTCTCTCTCCATCTCTCTCTCTCTCACTCACTCACACCCTCTCTTGGCGCCCGGGATGTCAAGAAAGCGATTGCCGGCCTTACCAGAAATCCCTCGCGCAATGTGAGGTCAACAGGCTGTTGAGCAGATTTCTTCAATTCCTGGCCAGTCGTTCACGGGGTTAATTTGGCGTCTCCGTGAGCCAAGCATTTGACGCCGAGGCAAGTTGCTTGATGTGTAGTGTTCTGGTCTGGTGGTGATGGTGGTCGTGGTGGTGGTGGTGTTGTGGTGGTGGTGGTGGTGGTGGTGATGTCGGTGGTGGTGGTGGTGTGGTGGTGGCGATGGTGGTGACGGTGGTGGTGGTGGTGATGGTGGTGATCGTGGTGGTGGTGGTGGTGTAGGTGGAAATTGGCCTTGGCCCACAACGTCAAATTATTTGGCCCACCACGTCAAGTTTTGTGGCCTGCTACGTCAAGCACTTTGACCCCCCCCCACGTCACGGAAAGTCGCCCGCCACGTCAAGCCCCCATAAGGAATGGTGTAAATTAATTCTGTTTTGGGATACAGTGGCGGAGCAAGTGCACTATTTTTTACTTGCCTTTAAAATCACATTTGTATGTAGCTTTGAATTTAGTTATACGTGGCTTAAGATTTCCAATCTAATTTTAACTGGCACCACAACCATACGACGTCATTCGCTTGTGTAGACAGTATTGACACAGCGTGTAGACAGTATTGACACCGCGTGTGGACAGTATTGACACCGCGTGTGGACAGTATTGACACCGCGTGTAGACAGTATTGACACCGCGTGTAGACAGTATTGACACCGCGTGTAGACAGTATTGACACCGCGTGTAGACAGTATTGACACCGTGTGTAGACAGTATTGACACCGCAACAAACAATACATACAAATGTTGACCTCGGAACTGTCCCAAACCAAATAAATCAAAGTCCCACCGTCACCGCTAATGACAGTCGGTTAGTGTCAGTCTAAAACTCGTGTATCTGTCTGTTCGACTATTTGAGTGGTTGGTATGGGGTTGATGGACTTGGGGGGAGGGGGGCACCATTTCCCATGACCAACGTTGACCGGAAGTCGTTCAGCCGCTTTCGTACTCTGAGATTCCCAGAAGCAAGTCCGAGAGCGGGAGGGAGGGAGGGCGAGAGAGAGTAAACCAAACATTAACACGTCTTCCGAGAGTAGAGGGTATCACGAGGGGGGGGGGAATAAACCCGGGCAAGGGAGAAAATCCAAGCAGAACTAAAGCCGTGGACGGGAGAGTACCGCTGAACCCCATTTATTCATCAAACGTTTTACCACTCTACCCTCAAACGGAAGAGGTAGATGTAGTTTGACTTGCCTCGGAGACGCGCATCGAACACAACGACAAATAAACCAGTTAAACCAAACGCGGCTAATGAGTAGATCGGCTCAGCTCTAGATGCTAGTGGAGATGAAAACATAAGTATCACAACATTAACAACATTTGTTTTTAGTTCAATCAAGATTATAGTGGGAATAAGGGTAGCTTTTTTATGAACTTACGAGCAACAAAGCCCGTCCAAGTACTTTCTGCCATAGTTGGGTTGCATGTTGTAACCCCCCTCCAACAGCCGTCTCGACCGGCATACATGTCCATCACGTGAATAATACTATTCATTATATGTAAAATAAATAACTCGTAAAAACAGAGCTTTTGACTATAAATCCCAACGCGCATAACTCAAAATAAAGTCTTGGAAGAAATACTGCTCCAAAAATAACTCGTTTTGAACGTCCGCGTAAATGTGTTCAATATGATTGGCTGTAGGTGTCTTGTGTGTTTGAGGGACCAATCGCTATCGACGACCGCACGGAACATAGCCTTTTATTATATATGATTCCCACTTAAACATCGCGCGCACAAATTGCATCTTATCAGATGCTTCCGTCGTTGCACTTGAAAAAAAAACTGAAGGCGTATGATGACATACACCTTAGAAATTTAAATCAAACACAGCATAAAATAATAATAATAATAAGAAGAAGATGAAGCAGAAGAAGAAAAAGTAGATATGTATTAGATAACGTGTTTTTTAAAAATTAGTTTTTTAACTCAGTAGTCAAGAAATGACTAGGCTAACTGCTTTACACTAGGAATACTGACAAACACAAACTAAGCCACCTCTGTCTCGGCACCACCTCTGTCTCAACACCACCTCTGTCTCGACACCAGCTCTGTCTCGGCACCAGCTCTGTCTCGACTCCACCTCTGTCTCGACACCAGCTCTGTCTCGGCACCAGCTCTGTCTCGGCACCACCTCTGTCTCGACACCAGCTATGTCTCGGCACTCGGCACCACCTCTGTCTCTGCACCAGCTCAGTCTCGGCACCACCTCTGTCTCGACACCAGCTATGTCTCGGCACCACCTCTGCCTCGACACCACCTCTGTCACGACACCAGCTCTGTCTCGGCACCAGCTCTGTCTCGACACCAGCTCTGTCTCGGCAACACCTCTGTCTCGGCAACCCCTCTGACTTGCATTCGTTTTCATCTTTGAACTCCTTATTTCGACAGTAGCCTCTACATTGGTTAACATGTCTTTCATATTCGCGGCTAATCTGATAATTACAAAATAGCCAAGCGGACCACTGACACGGGAAGCAATGCGATGCTCACATCTTGATGATGGATGAACGATGCGACTAGCTAGCCGATGGCTCTTCAAATTAAAAAAAAATACCAAAGCAGCTGGCTGTGAACCCAAAAAATAAAATAAAATTTTTTTTTAAAAAATAATTTTAAAATGGAAAGTTGATCCTTTTATGGCAAAATGTCATCCGTCATGATCAAGACAGACAGTTGTTACAGGGGGGGGGTAGGGAGGTTGGGCATATAAAGTTTAAAGATTACTTGAATTGAAACCGTGTTCGGTTCATAGATTATGATATCAGATACGTGTGTTTGGTACAGAGATTATTCCGTTAAAGCGTGTGTATTTAAAGGTTCACAGATTTTGCTATTTGATACCTGCGTTTGCTTCAGGGGTAATGCAATAGTATCGCGTTTTTTATTAGGTTTGTTTAGGTTCAGAGATTTAGCTATTAGCCATTTTTTGGTTTAGGAATTATTTTTTTTAAAATGTCGAGTTCGTTATGGATTATGCTATTGGATCCTTTCTAAAGCTCACACATGGTGTTATTGGGCATGCATATGTTGGTTAGAACGTCTTTGGTTCAGAGAGTTCGGTAATGGATACTGTGATTGGTTCGTGTACTTTACAAAAACAATCAATTCCCACGTGAACTTTTCTGAACTCACAGGCTGCCTTATCCTATATAATAAAAGGCTATGTTCCGTGCGGTCATCGATAGCGATTGGTCCCTCAAACACATATGACTCCTACAGCCAATAACATTGAACACGTTTACGCGGACGTTCAAAACGAGGTGTAGTATTTCTTCCAAGACTTTATTTTGAGTTATGCGCTTTGGGATTTATAGTCAAAAGCTCTGTTTTTACGAGTTATTTATTTTAACTATAATGAATAGTATTTTTGACGTGATGCACATGTAATGCCTGTCGAGACGGCTGTTGGAGGGGAGTTACAACATGCCAACGAACGGTGGCGGAACGTCCTTGGTCGGGCTTTGTTGCTCGTTTAATAATTTAAAAAAATAGCCGAGTAAAATAAAAAATAAATATTGTTTCATTTCTTCCAATTTCAAAGGCTTTTTCGGGATTCAAAAACTTTCTTTAGTCAAGATATCAGAGAACTGTCAACCATTTTACGGGACTCTGAAAAAAAAACAACCTAATAAATATCTTCGATTACACAAGGGAAATAACAAAATGTTTACTCACGTTTAAAAGTGTAGCTGACATCCTAAGACTTTCCCTCGCTAACATAATACCTGGCATTATATCCTATATGAGACTTAGTTTTCGCCCTGGGCGCCATAGTTTTGAACAAGTGCGCCGCAGTCCCCCCCCCCAGAATGCCCCAGTTTTCTCTCAGGGTGTCGCAGCTCTCTCCTAGTGTACCGCTGTTGTTTTTTTGGCAATGGTGTCGCAGTTTCCTCTAATGGTGCCGAAGTTTTCTAGTTTTCTACAGTGGGCCGTAGTATTCTCCAGCGGTAACACAGATTTTTACACAGGGCGCCGCAGTTCTCTCCAAAGAGCAGCATCTTTCTCCCAGAGAATCGGCATTTTCTCAAAATATTTGATATAAGGGCTCTGGATACTGAAAAAAAGATTTGACGATTTGGATGAGTGCTGGGGAACTCCGAATGAGATGTTTATTTTTGACCCCGGGCCAAAACATGCCTTTCCCAGAAACACCTGTTGATCAGTTACACCTTTTGTCCACACCTGTCGCCTTGTTTATCGTTCGTCAAATCTGCTGCATGGCTAGGGTCGTCCGCCGTCATCTGGAAAATAACCCGATAGTTATCTCCCGCCCCTTCTACACCCCACCTCCATCATTCTGCTTGCCGTTGTGTATCGACAACAACAATGATAACATGATAGATGCACGCGCTTCCTCCCCCCCCCCAATCAACTGCCCACCATCTCAGTATTATGTCGTATGTCGCCGACGGCAGCAACTACATCTGCCGCAGCTCGGAGTTACCCCGCTTGTCGCCTACTCGGAGCCTATTTTTGGTCTACAGTTAATAATGCCGTCTGTCTCCCGCCCTCGCCCCCCTCCCCTCTGGATGTAAGTCACATCAGGTAGCATCGATTGTCAGGCACGAGCGGCGGCCGTGCCAACAGTCTGAATAACGGACACACATAAACACATACATAAACAAAACTTTGGTATTTATAAATTCATCTTATCAAATGTCACGCGAGCTGGTATTTGTAAAGACGTAAAATAGGGTGCAAACTACACATAAAGAAACACAAATTTTTGTTCTTTATAAAAACGGCTAATTAAATGTCTAACAAGCCAGCTCTATTTCATTTTAAATAAACAAAATTTACAAATTTACCTATAATTTATTTGGTTAAAACAGCTTGTAAATCGTCGCAGGCATGGCGTATGATTAATTGTACATAAACTACCCAACTTTTATGAGGATATTGTAACTTAAGCTGTTAGCAAATAATAGTTTGTTTTTAAAGAGAGTTAGTTAGAAGACATATTTATTGCGGTCTTGTTGGCATGTTATAGACATGACGTCATAGCTTCAATATATTTAATCTAAACTCTCGAACCTCGCCAATCCGAGCTAACTTAATTGCTTATAATTTTATTCTTTTATTAACAGCTATCAAATGTGAAAGATACAACAGACAGCAAGCAGAGGCGGCGTCAGGTACGCGCGAGGCCTGGTGCAGCAATGACCCCGCGGGGCCAGAGTACTGGTAAAGATCGCGAACTACCAATATGCCCAAAAGGTCATAATATCTTGATTAGATCAACTCTTGCGCAGACTCAGTAGTGCAATCTGTGCCGGATCTTTTGTTACTAAAATACATTTATGTTTGCGTTTTATGAACAATGGTTTCTTTTCGAAAAATACCGTAACGATTTACGTTAAAATGCAATTTATTGTACAAGGCAATATTTCAAATGCATGTTTCTTTCGTTGTGTGCAATTTCGAAAGGATTAGACCATGTTTAATGTATTTTATGCTTGTTTTTTTATGGTGAATATAACGTGGACGAAATATTCTCAAGTCTGAAACGCGGGGCCCACCTAAGATCGGGGCCTGGGGCAATTGCCCCAGCTGCCACCCCCAAAGACCGCTCCTGACAGCAAGAAAAAAATAATCGTAGACCTAACTGGGTGACAGATGTGGTTGTAACTTCGTTAGAGACCGGTTTGGTGGAGGAATGCAGATGCTGATGGCTTAGGCTGATTGCGGTTGTCGTCTGCCGATCTCTTCTGTGCAGTGTTTTCTGTCATTGTAAATTTTGGATGATGGCCGAGTATTTTGACTGTGGTAAAAAAAATGTTACTGTTGACAGATTTCTGTTGAAATTTGTCCTCTGAAATTTGTCTTTGTGTGCTATTTGTGGATTTTGTCTTTCGTTAGCGTCACGGACGCATATTCCTCACAATAACTGATGTGTGTAATGCTCTGTAACTTGATTGTTCAAACACAACCACACGATAAGAGCAAAGAGAATACGCAACAGTCACTAATAACTCAATACAAGACTACTTATGTGTGGATCTTTACAATATTTATTAGGAGTAAATTTAATAAAACTATGTTCCCTTTAAGCTGCGCGGCCGTGCATATATCCCACCTGTGCCACGCAGTACTTTAGTATTACCGCGCAGCAAAAGTAAGATATTTGCTAAATATTGCTTTTTAAATCCCTTATATTAACTTCCCCGCCGTCTCTGTCTCGGACGGGCGGAAAACAAAAGTAAAAAATGACCCACTTCCCGTGAAGCCATCGAGCTGAAATTTGGCACACGGACCCATGTCACCTAACAATGCATCGTACCAAACTTTCCGATCGATCGAACGTACCGTAATTAAATTAATGCATTTTTAGTTTATCTATATAAAACTATATGTAGAAGTCGCTATTGTTTACATTTTACGGGTCACTTGACTTCACGCCGGCAATCGGTGAACACATCTCGTGTTTTAACCAGGTGTACCGGCGTGCTTTTGTTTATATTTTACGTGTCACGCTGAGCTCGGTACAGCGATCGGTGACCAGACCTTTCCCCTCTCCCACTCGCCCCCCTCCCCCAGGGGTTATAAATCAAAAGGGAAGTTAAGACAGATTCAGTATTTAAATGTTTGTCGCGTTTGAACATAATCAATACTTTTACTTATGTCTCATATATAAGGGATTTATAGTCAAAAACTTGGTTTTTACGGGGTTGTTTTATTACTTTGTCACAGACCAGCGAACCTAAGAGGGAACATAGCTCTGTTGATATATTTCTCAACAGCCAAGTGATTTTATTCTAGGCTATGCTCACCGTGACCGACAATTTCCGTTCCAAACAAACAGATAGTTTTTTTCCTCATAAAACGTCATTCAAAAATTTAGTTGTGTCAAGATTAAACAAATAATCTCTACACCAAATTACGTTGCCAAATTAATTTAAAGCCAATATTGAAATTGAAGAGCTTATTTTTCCCCCTTTTACATTGCATTAAACAATAATCAAACCGCATCTCTCCGTTGCACATTTTCATAGCATCACCACCTGTCCTTGTTCATTTGTGGCCATCTGGCCATATTATGTCATAGTTTACCCTAGCTACATTTTTAAAAAAACGTAGTCATTTTCTGGGTTAATTGGCTGACTAGTATATAAAATAAATAAAACAATTTAACTTTCGTGCGCACTCAATTCAGAGCATGTGTGAGGTACGTTGTGGTGATCATATCCAATGCTACACAATATTTACTATCTTTGAATGAGTCTTAAGAAAGTTGATTTTTTTTATTAAATTCTTTTTTGTGATTAGATTTAAAAGGAACAAAAAAAAACAGCAACAAAAAAGCAACTTAATATATACTTGCTTTTCAATCTTGTGGATGGCTAGCTGGGTGCCGCGTTAACTTTGTTGACATTTGTATTCGGTCTCCGTTATTACTTCCGCATGAATTTTTTCGACACGCTCAAACGGTCGTAGTTGACATCGTCTGCTTCTTTGATGGACCAAGCGGGCAGATGGGATCAGAGCTACCTTTCAATTGTTCTCCTAGGTAAGTTTAATTTGACACATAATTTATTTATTTTTTAAACTATTTTTTTTGGAGGTGAGTAATTAGGATTGCAACTTTTAAATTTTTGTTTATTTTTTAAATTTTTTTGGGGTTTTTTTTTAATGAAGATTTTAAAATTATATTTTGTCACACACATAAGCTAAAAATATTTTCTCTTCCTCTTCAAACATTCATATCATTTCATAGTGAAATATTTTTACCAATATGTTCAATGGAAATGTACACAAACTCTTACACCATTCATTGCCAAGCGATCTATTCCACACAGCATAAGGTTTGCCAGTTATCAGACCCGTCATTGTCATATGTCATGACTTAGTGTTATTTTAAAAAAATAATTAAAGAAAATATTTTTATTTAAAAAAAGATTTTGGTTTAAGAATACTACGGGCTATACATAAAATAAAAATAAAAATGTGTGTGTTTTTTTCTCTTTTTTTTTAATAATCCACTCGCAAACACGTTTTGTTTTGGTCGAGGACTCTAATCTGACTCAATTAAACGTAGGATCAACAAGTATCTGATGTGATGAGTCCAATCAGAATTACATGAAATTCGATTATTATCTAAATGAAATTGTTCCAACCGAATACCAGTATATCCTATTACTTTTAGAACCCCCCCCCCTCTTTTTGTTTACCCAAAGAAAATTAAATGACAAGCAATTTTCCTAGAACTAAATAACAATTTAAAGACCAATGTTTATTATTGTCACTCCCATTAGAATATTAATCTTTAACAAAGTTCGGATCTTTTGCCAAATTGGGGTTATGTTTTACAGAGTGGACTGTCCCCAAATTGGGGTTATGTTTTACAGAGTGGACTGTCCCCAAATTGGGGTTATGTTTTACAGAGTGGACTGTCCCCAAATTGGGGTTGTGTTTTACAGAGTGGACTGTCCCCAAATTGGGGTTGTGTTTTACAGAGTGGACTGTCCCCAAATTGGGGTTGTGTTTTACAGAGTGGACTGTCCCCAAATTGGGGTTGTGTTTTACAGAGTGGACTGTCCCCAAATTAACCGAAAATCCTTCAACACCCAGCGTGGGACCCCGAAAGATGAACACTTCGGTTGCTACCTAACAGTAAACACCACCCCTTAAAATTTGACATTTTCAAGAATTCAACTTGTTTTATTTGACACTTTCTGGAACCTAGTAAATTTTTGTCATCCAAAAACTCTACCGATCCGACCAATCGAACAATCCAACAAATTGACCAATCCAAAAACTCTACCAATCCAACAAATTGACCAATCCAAAAACTCGACCAATCCAACAAATCCACCAATCCATACAATCTAACAATCCAAAATCTCTAGAAATCCAACAAATCGACCAATCTATGCAATCTACCAATCCAAAAACTCGACCAATCCAACAAATCGACCAATCCAACAAATCGACCATCCATACAATCTACCAATCCAAAAACTCGACCAATCCAACAAATCGACCAATCCATACAATCTACCAATCCAAAAACTCGACCAATCCAACAAATCGACCAATCCATACAATCTACCAATCCAAAAACTCGACCAATCGAGCAGTCATTCTATTCTACCAATTCAGACACTCTACCAATCCAACCCCTCTACCACAACAATCACACTACCAATCTACCAATCCAACCGCTGTACCAATCAATCTCATCTACAAAAACTAACCACTGTCAGCGATGCGCATCAGATTGCCTGGTTTGTTGTTCATTAAGCTGTTGATTGCCGAGAAACTTCTGGAAAACCCATTTTATTTCATTTTTTCCCCTCACAAGTTAAACGTTTTGTTTACAAATGGCACTATGCCAGATTTAAATAAAAAAACAACTATCGATTGTGTCTTTAAACCGTTTTATCAGATGCCTCCACTCAACCGGAAGTAGTTCTTACAACATTGTCAAGGGCAAAGGGCGACTTATAAAACAAAAACAAAAACGTGAGAAAAAAATCCTTTCCGGAACAAGGGCCGTAACCCCCACAGTCTCTTAATGACTTTTCAGGAAATCCAGCCATCTTTATTGCATATCCGGAGTCCACTCGGTTCTGGTCGAAGATGCTTAAAGTTCGAGTGCTTTAGGGTGTCGACGGCCTAGGAATCTCCTACTTTCGTTCTGGTGACAAAATCGTTAGAGTCGAAGTAATATCCACTCCTTGTGAGTTCAGTGAAGTACAAAAATTTAGAATAAAAATCTTTAAGTGATGTAGCATTGGAAATTTCTTGCGGTGTTCGTGAGGGTAAGAAGAAAAAAAAATTCCGAACGTGTGTAACAAGTCATTGTCGCGAGGAAAAATCGTGTGGTGTGAATCATTTCATCTGATCTATTACAGAAGGTTAATGCGACCTGCGGTCTGAAAATAACGCACAAACTATGCTGGTCTGTTGCTAAATGATGTAGTGTTCACAGGACACGGCTATCGGGGGGTGGGGGTGGTAGTGTGTGGCACACATTATCACAATGCCCAGCCGCCTTTATTTCCCTAACTATTGTCAGGTACCCATTCGGAGCTGGGTGGACTAAGGGACAACCATAGCCCCGGAAATAAATCCTGTCGTTCACGGAGATTTGAGCCCAAACCCACCGTGTATCAAAAATGTATAACATTCTGGAAATAAGATCTGGAAAACAAATCGTCTGATCTTTATGTCTAATTCAGTTTTTTCCCCCCTCGGCTATGAAAGGAATCCTCTGTTTTACACTTTAATTTGATAGTCAGTCTTACACTGTGATTTAATTTGATAGTCAGTCTTACACTGTGATTTAATTTGATAGTCAGTCTTACACTGTCATTTAATTTGATAGCCTGTCTTACAGTGTCATTTAATTTGATAGTATGTCTTACACTGTCATTTAATTGTAGTTGATCTATATTCCAAATAGTGTCTGCTCCTGTCTGTTCCGCTTTCTTATCACCGTTGGTGTCATTCTTAAATTAGCTATCTCAGCTTGCACCGCCTTTGTGAAGGTTAACTTGCGTGTTCTTGAACACCAGGGCCGGTCTAAGGCCACTGCAACCTATGCGGCCGCAGTGGGCCCCGCGCCTTCATAGGCCCCGCCTATCTTAATTTTCACTCATTGTCAATAATTCCTTGTCCCTACCCAAACTGGGCCGCGCGAAATCCGTTTCGCATACTAAGCCGCATATGGGCCCCGCAATTGAACCCGCCCTGTTGGACACTATGTTTAACAAGAATACTGGCGCGCCTTTACAAGTAGTGAGTTACCATCTGTGATTGTAAAGGGCATCTGTTCAGAACTGGATAATTTCCATCTGTGATTGTGGGGGATGGGGGGGGGGTTTCATCAATGGATCATTGCCGTTATGATTGTAAAGGGCGTAGGCTCATAACTGGGCCAATACCATCTATGATTGTAAAGGGCGTAGACTCAGAACTGGGCCAATACCATATCTCTATATATATAAGCCGCATTTGTTGTCTGTCTGTTCCCTAATAACTCAAGATCCAGACAACCAAATAACGTGAAATTTGGTACACGTACACAAAATTATACCGGAAAGGTTATTAAACAGGTTTCGTTCCATATATATAAGATACTGGGGCCCGGGGGCCCAAAATGTAGTTTTTCCCTATATGAGCTATATAAAATAAAAATTATTGAAAATTAAGACGTAAAATAATGACGCAAATTAATAAACATTTTGGTGTCGAGATTAACAAGAAGGCGATTATCGCCATAAAATAATTTTTTTTGTTGTTGTTGCTTTGTTGTTGTTGCTTTTGTTGTTGTAGTTGTTGTTTTGTTGTTGTTGCTTTGTTGTTGTTGCTGTTGTTGTTGCTGTTGTTGTTGTAGTTGTTGTTTTGTTGTTGTTTTGTTGTTGATGTTTTTGTTGTTGTTGCTGTTGTTATTTTTGTTGTTGTTGCTGTTGTTGTTGCTGTTGTTGCTTTTGTGTTGTTTTTGCTGTTGTTGTTGTTGTCCACATCCCTTGCCCTGCGACGACAATGTCCTTCATGTTGTTGTTGCTTTGTTGTTGTTGCTGTTGTATTTGTTGTTTTGTTGTTGTTGCTTTGTTGTTGTTGCTGTTGTTGTTGTAGTTGTTGTTTTGTTGTTGTTTTGTTGTTGATGTTTTTGTTGTTGTTTAGTTTTTGTTGTTGTTGCTGTTGTTGTTTTTGTTGTTGTTGCTGTTGTTGTTGCTGTTGTTGCTTTTGTGTTGTTTTTGCTGTTGTTGTTGTTGTCCACATCCCTTGCCCTGCGACGACAATGTCCTTCATGTTGTTGTTGCTTTGTTGTTGTTGCTGTTGTATTTGTTGTTTTGTTGTTGTTGCTTTGTTGTTGTTGCTGTTGTTGTTGTAGTTGTTGTTTTGTTGTTGTTGTTGTAGTTGTTGTTTTGTTGTTGTTTTGTTTTTGTTTTGTTGTTGTTTTTGTTGTTGTTTTGTTTTTGTTGTTTTGTTGTTGTTTTTGTTGTTTTTGTTGTTGTTTTGTTGTTTTTGTTGTTGTTTTGTTTTTGTTGTTTTGTTGTTGTTTTTGTTGTTTTTGTTTTGTTGCTGTTGTTGTTAAACCCGGGCGGGAGCCGGGTACTTGCCCCTAGTATGATTATAAAGGGCGTAGACTCATAACTAGATCAATGCCATCTGTGATTGTAAAAGGCGTGCAGAGATTCATAACTGGATCATTACCACGTGTAATTGTAAAGGGCGAGGTTATTTATAACTACATCATCACCATCTTTGATTGTAAAGGGTGAGATTTCATAACGACATCATCACCATCTTTGATTGTAAAGGGTGAGGTTTCATAACGACATCATCACCATCTTTGATTGTAAAGGGCGAGGTTTCATAATGACATCATCACCATCTTTGATTGTAAAGGGCGAGGTTTCATAACGACATCATTACCATCTTTGATTGTAAAGGGCGAGGTTTCATAACGACATCATTACCATCTTTGATTGTAAAGGACGAGGTTTCATAACGACATCATTACCATCTGCGATTGTAAAGGACGAGGTTTCATAACGACATCATTACCATCTTTGACTGTAAATAGACGGTAACGCTTCGTCCACTTGCACTCCACACTTGTCGCTAACGATGGAGGAAGCCGTCGCTGTGCAGCCCCCGTCTGTGCCCCCGGGGTGCCGGCAGAACCCCCTCCCCAATCAGAAAAATGTGTTGTTACAATGAAATTAAAGCAAATTCTTGCTCACAGAGAAGGTAGTGTGAGTTGTCTGTACGGAATGAAAGGGATTTTAAGGGGTTTAAAATTAAATATTAAAAGGAAAGATTTGAAAAGGACATAGCATTTATAAACAATAAAATAATGTGCTTTGTACTATTCATACGTTCTGATAATTGTGTAGCTTGGCTTTTAAGTTAAATAATTTTTATTTATTATATACGAATCTCATTTCTGATGGTGTCTGGAGTTTCTTGATAATAAGTAAGGGCGTGGTGATTGAGCGGCGTACGAAAGCGGCAGCGCTCTCGGCTGCGTATCGATAGTCACGGGTTCGAATCCTTGTGAAGGCGAGGGCATGTTTCCGTGGCCACGGGCGTCCATAAGTCCACCCATCTCCGAACGGGTATCTGACCATGTGCTAGCCACACAATCCCCTTGTTTGACGTAGCTATAAAAACTGTGAACGCTGCTTCACTTGCCCCCATTGGCCAGCATTGTCTAAAAAGGGAACTTTACTTTTTGATAATGAGTGGAAGTGTGTGTGTGGGGGGGGGGAGTAGGTTTCTGCTGAAAAGATCTTGTTCTGGAAAGAGGCCAACATTTTCGTTGAATCCGCATTTATTTTTTACACGCTTTTATTTAACTCACACTATGTTGTATCCGTCAAATCTTGTAACGTAAAATTAAACCACTTCTGATGGTCCTAGAGATCTCAAAATTTTACCACAGATAGATCTTGGATGACAATATATTGTATCAAAATTTCAGATCGATCAAATGTACCGTAATTAAATAAATGCATTTTATTTAAAGTTTATCTTTATATATAATCTGTTTCCGTGATATTATTGACTTTCACGTGGGCGCTCATCACAACTCTCTATCATGTACAAGGCTGCGAAATATAAATACAAAATCAACTGCTGCTTTGCAGGAGGTGGAGGGATCCACAAAGGCTAGGAAACCTTACCCGAAAAATAAGGCAGTTATCCAGAGAGCTGAAAGGGAACCCTCCCAGATGGTTTTGCGCAGGGCCAACAACCCAGCCATGTAAAAAGAGAGATTTTTACTGAAACCGAAAGCAAAGCAAACACACATAACACAGTCAGAGGCGAGAGTAGAGCTCCGCAAAGGAGACTAATGAAGCCTTGTGGGGAAAGTCAACAGAATCCCACAAGGCCGACAACCCTACTCAAACCGATAAAAAAGAAAAATTACCTCATCCACAAGTCACCTCTCAACTTGGGAACATGGAATGTCCGAACACTACTAGAACCAGGAAGATGCGCCCAAGTCGCCAAAGAGATGGTAAAGTACAAACTGCAAATTCTGGGACTAAGTAAAGTACGGTGGAACACATTTGGAGAAACTAGACTTAAATCAGGTGAAATCCTGCTCTTCTCTGGAAAAGAAAATGAAGAAGACACACATGAAAATGGAGTAGCACTCCTATTGAACAAAGACGCATTTAAGAGCCTCCTTGAATGGGAGCCAATTTCAGACAGAATAAGTAAAATGTAAAATAAGAAAAACCCGTAAAAAACCAAGTTTTTGACTATAAATCCTTTATGTACGAGAATTAATTAAAAGAATGTTCATTATAATACGCAGCGCCAGACCATCCAGAAATACAAAATTGCAGTTGTGTCGTAAAACATGTTTAATGTAATGCGCACCGATCAGGAATATGTTTATAATAAGAAAAACCCGTAAAAAACCAAGTTTTTGACTATAAATCCTTTATGTACGAGAAGTAACTAAAAGAATGTTCATTATAATACGCAGCGCCAGACCATCCAGAAATACAAAATTGCAGTTGTGTCGTAAAACATGTTTAATATAATGCGCACCGATCAGGAATATGTTTATAAAAAGAGCTGTCAATAAAATACGCACCTTATTGCGCGACAGAAAGGTTGTTCAAAATAATACGCACCGCGACGCTCTATCTCAAAAAAATAGCATGATACATAGGAATAAATAAAATAATCTAAAAAATCAATAATTTAATTACGGTACATGCGATCGATCTGAAATTTTGATACATTGTTTTTATCATCGGTACGAAACTGCCTGCAAAATTTCAGCTCGCTATCTTGCGAGCAAGTGGGTTAAAAATCGATCAAAAGTTTTGGCGACAAGCAAGCAAGCAAGCAAGCAAGCAAGGTCGGTCGGTCGGCCGCAGACACCACGAGTTAATATAAAGGATTTAAAAAGAGCTGTCAATAAAATACGCACCTTATTGCGTGACAGAAAGGTTGTTCAATATAATACGCACAGCGACGCTCTATCTCAAAAGATAGCATGATACATAGGAATAAATAAAATAATCTAAAAAATCAATAATTTAATTACGGTACATGCGATCTCTGAAATTTTGATACATTGTTTTTATCATTGGTACAAAACTGCCTGCAAAATTTCAGCTCGCTATCTTGCGAGCAAGTGGGTTAAAAATCGATCAAAAGTTTTGGCGACAAGGTCGGTCGGTCGGTCGGTCGTTCGGTCGGCCGCAGGCACTACGAGTTAATATAAAGGATTTAAAAATCTTTTTTTTAAAAAGGACACGCTTTTATTTACAAACATTTACAGACTGAAACGCGCTGATCTCCCCTTGCCTTGATGTAAACACGGGAATTCGGTAAACCAGGGCTGGAGTGAAACCAGTGAGGCGTGGAGGTCAACTCTAGCTGACGACTATAAATTCTAAATAGTGATAAATAGAGATAAACTAACTAAAAATTGATTAATTTAATTACGGTACATTCGATCGATCTGAAATTTTGATACAATGCATTGTCATCCAAGATCTATATGTGGTAAAATTTTAAGATCTCTAGGACTATCAGAAGTGGTTTAATGTTACGTTACAAGATTTGAAGGAAGGATACAACATACAAACATTGTGACTTAAATAAAAGCGTGTAATAATCAGAGCCAAATTCCTGTCCAGGTTCAAAAATGTCCATATCATTATGTGTAATGCTCCAACCAACCTTGCACCCGAGGAAGATAAAGTTGCATTCTATGAACAACTTCAAAGTATAATGGATAAAATACCGAAAAGAGACATACTGGTCTACATGGGCGATATGAATGCTAAAGTTGGCAATGACAACATAGAGAGAGAGAAGGTAATGGGCATACATGGACTGGGCAACATGAACGAAAATGGAGAGATGTTTGCAAACTTCTGCACATTCAATGAGCTGGTGATTGGAGGCACCATCTTCTCACACAAAAATTGCCACAAAATAACGTGGGTCTCACCAGACAATAAAACAGAGAATCAAATAGACCACATCACTATGGTTTGCACCTGGAGGAGCACATTGCAGGATGCACGAACAAAAAGAGGAGCAGACATTGAATCAGACCACCATCTGGTTGTGGCCAAGCTAAAAATAAAGCTAGCCAACCAATGTCCAAAAACAGACAGGCGACCTAGGCAAGCTCCGAAACCCACAGGAAAAGAACGAACTACAGCTAACCCTTAAAAACCGATTTGCTGCACTGCAACTAGATGATGATAATGAAGGAAACATAGACAAAACCTGGGATAACTTCAAAGAAATTATTACAGTATCTTGCAAGGAAATACTAAAACCTTCCCCGGTAAACAAAAAACACTGGATCAACGATGAAACATGGCAAAGAATTGAAGGTAGGAAACATGCAAAACAAAAAGTGAATCAAGCTAAAACAAGAAAACATAAACAACTTACTCAACAAGAGTACCATACAATTTCAAAAGAGGTCACAAAAATGCTTAGAAATGACAAACGAGCATTTTATAATAAGCTAGCTGAACAAGCAGAAGAAGCAGCAGGAAAAGGAGATCTAAAACAGTTATACAAAATTACTAAACTCTTGAGTGGCAAGAAATCTAACTACAATGTACCAGTCCGAGATAAACAAGGTAAAGTCATTTCCTCCATAGATGACCAGCTTAGAAGATGGAAAGAATATTTCCAGGAAGTCCTAAACAGACCGACCCCTCTGAACCCACCCGTTTTGACCACAGGAGAAACACTGGACATAAATATGGAAGAGATATCCAAAGAAGAAATATGGACGGCCATCAATCAAATGAAGACAGGGAAAGCAGCAGGTGTAGACAACATACCACCGCGAGGTCCTAAAAGAAGGAGGAGCTGAAATCATCAACCAACTCCACAGTATCTTCAACAAAATTTGGTCAACTGAAACCCCTCCTGCAGAATGGAAAAGGGGCTTACTGATTAAAATTCCAAAGAATGGGGATCTGTCACAATGTGAGAAATGGCGAGGAATTACTCTACTATCAGTACCAAGCAAGGTCTTTAGCAGAACAATACTAAACAGAATAAAAGATGCCTGCGATGATCTCCTGAGAGAAGAACAAGCTGGGTTCAGAAAAGGAAGATCATGCATTGACCAAATAGCAACACTCCGGATAATTATAGAACAATCTATTGAATGGCAATCTCCACTCTATGCCACATTTGTGGACTTTGAAAAGGCCTTTGATAGCATAAATAGAGAAACTATATGGTCAATAATGAGGCACTATGGAATACCAAATAAAATAACTAACATCATCCGAAATCTGTACGAAAACTTCACCTGCCAAGTAGTACATAATGGTAGACTAACAGATGAATTCCATGTCACAACTGGAGTCAAACAAGGATGCCTCCTTTCACCACTTCTGTTCCTTCTTGTGTTAGACTGGGTCACAAAAGAAGCTTATGCAAGCTCAGGAAAAGGAATCCAGTGGAACCTAATGCAAAAACTAGAAGATTTGGAGTTTGCGGATGACTTGGCCATTCTGTCCCACAGACTCCAAGACATGCAAGACAAAGTCACAGCCTTGAGCGAGACTGGGAAAAGAGTAGGACTCAATATAAACATTCAAAAAACAAAATTTTTGAAAATAAACTTCCTACAAGATGGAGTCATCCAAGTAGAAAACCGCAACCTGGAGCAAGTTAACAACTTTGTATACCTTGGGAGTGTGGTCAGTGTAGCAGGGGGAACAGATGAGGACATCGAACGAAGAATAAATTTGGCGCGACATGCTTTTGCCAATCTGAAACAGGTCTGGAGATCTACACACATCTCTGTCAAAACAAAAGTAAGGATCTTTAACACCAATGTTAAAACGGTCCTACTCTATGGATCCGAAACATGGCGGACGACAGAGACAACAAAAAATAGACTCCAGACCTTTGTTAACAGATGCCTCAGAAATATTCTGAAAATAAAATGGTTCGATAAGGTCGAAAACTCCAAGCTGTGGGAGAGGTGTGGACAAAGAACAGTAGAACAACAAATCATGGAAAGAAAGTGGAGATGGATTGGACACACCCTCAGGAAAGATAACAGCAGGGCTAGGCAGGCCTTAGATTGGAACCCCCAGGGCAAGCGACAACGAGGAAGACCCAAGCGTACATGGAGACGGAGCATGTTGGACGAGGCTGGAAGGACTGGGAAGAGCTGGGAAGAACTGAAGCGACTGGCAAGGGACCGTGTAGAGTGGCGAGCTTTGACAGAGGCCCTATGTTCCACAAGGAACTCAAAGGACAAATGATGATGATGATGATGAATGTTAATAAAAATTAAAAGTTTCAAAACTTTGATCATAATACATATACTTGCTGCTATCATATTAATTAGAAATATGTATCTATATGCAAAAGAATAGTTGCAAAGAGAAATGATTTGTGATTGGCGCCCCACGCTTTTATGTGCATTGGATAGATTCAGTCATTTCACCTGTTATTATACAAAAAATTTATTTTCTTCTTTTTAGTGCACTTTCTATATGTACATAAAAGCGTGTGCTTTTAAAAATTAAAAAAAAATATTTTTTTCATTTCCAAATTGTTCCGAATGTTGATGACTTATCAAAGTCATCTGCCCTTGTCTTATCAATTGCAGTTTTTTTTGTTTTGTTTTTTGCGTCCTCCGTTTATCCAATGTTTTTGTATAGTCTTGCATTTAGATTACAGTTTTAAATATTGATATTAGGTTGGTTTTACTGGCTTGATAAGGCAACCCAATCAACTTCCGAATTCCGGACGGAAGAACGAGAATTTGTATGTGTTTGTTCTTGCACACGGAATAAGAAAAGTGTTTTTATTCCTATGTCTATCTGTCGATTATATTAGACTAGCAAAATACCCGCGCTTTGCTGCGGTAAATTAGGATTTCAGTAAGCATTGAGAACCCACGTAACACAAATTCAAAACACAAATTGATTTCAAAATGGATAATGATGTATATAATACATATATTATCTTCACCGTCTTGTCTGTCTGTCTGTTTTAGTCCCGCAGAAAAACAAAAAACGAAAAGTAAAAAAATGACACACTTCCCGTGATCCTATCGAGCTGATAATTTAATTTTTTTTCGTCTGCTACCATTGCGGGAGGGTACTCAACAACCGCCCAAAGTTTCATGCTTCCACCTACACGGGAAAATAGGAGAATTAGTGATTTTCAGTTTTTATATAGCTCATATAAGAAAAAAAATTACATTTCGGCCCCCGGCCCCCGTTATGTGATAATTTATATAATTGTTCCACCTGTTACCATCGCGGAATGTTATCCAACAACTACCCAAAGTTTCATGCTTCTACCTTCTCGGGAAATAGGAGAATAAGGGATTTTTAATTTTTATAAAGCCAGAATAAGGAAAAAAAACGTTTTTGGGCCCCCGGCCCACCATGAAAGTGTGAATTTCAAAATTCTTTTTCACCTGTTACCATTGCGAAAGTGTACTTAACAACTCTCCAAAGTTTCATGCTGCTACCAACGCGAGAAATTGGAGAATTAGTGATGAGTCAGTTTTAATATAAGAAAAGACTACATTTTGGCCCCCGGCCCCCAGTAAGTGATAATTTAAATATTGTTTTTACCTGTTACCATCGTGAAAGTGTACTTAAAACTACTCGGGAAACAGGTGAATTGTTGATTTTAAAATTTTATATAGGCCATATAAGGAAAAAAACTTCTTTGGGCCCCCGGACCCCCATGAGTGTTAATTTAAAAATTCTTTAACGCCAATTTTCGTCGCGAGAGGCTACTCAACAACTTCCCAAAGTTTCATGCTTCTACCTACGCGGTAAATCCCGAGATTAGCGATGAGTCTGTTTTAATATAAGAAGAAACTACATTTGGGCCCCGGCCCCCATTAAGTTATAATTTAAATATTGTTTTACCTGTTACCATTGTGGAAGTGTACTTAACAACTACCCCAAGTTTCATGCTTCTACCTACACGGGAAATAGGAGAATTTGTGATTTTTAGTTTTTGTATAGCTCATATAAGGAAAAACTTCATTTGGGCCCCCGGCCCCCAGTAAGTGATAATTTAAATATTGTTTTTACCTGTTACCATCGCGGGATTGTACTCAACAACTACCCCAAGTTTCATGCTTCTACCTACACGGGAAATAGGAGAATTTGTTATTTTCAGTTTTTATATAGCTCATAAAAGGATAAAACTTCATTTGGGCCCTCCCGGCCCCCAGGAAGTGATAATTTTTTCATTTTTTTTTCCTCCCGTTGCTATCGCTGGTTTGTACTCAACAACTTCTCAAAAGTTTCATGCTTTTGCCTACTCGAGAAATGAGAAAATTAGTGATTTCATATTTCTATATAGTCCATATAAGGAAAAAAAAGCGTTTTTGGGCCCCGGGCCCCCAACAGTGTGAATTTTAAAATTCTTATTTCGCCAATTATCGTTGAGAGAGTGTACTCAGCAAGTTCCCAAAGTTTCATGCTAATACCTACACGGGAAGTTTGGAGAATTAGTGATGAGTCAGTTTTTTATATAAGAAAAAAACTACATTTGGGCCCCCGGACCCCATTAAGTGTTATTTTAAATATTTTTTTCGCTTGTTACCATCGCGGAAGTGTGCTTATCAACTACCTAGTGTTTCATGCTTCTACCTACACGGGAAATAGGACAATTAGTGATTTTTAGTTTTTATAAAGCTCATATAAGGAAAAAACTTTCTTTTGGGCCCCCGGCCCCCAGGAAGTGATAATTTAATTTTTTTTCCTCCCGTCGCTATCGCTGGTTTTTACTCAACAACTTCCCAAAGTTTCATGCTTTTGCCTACTCGAGAAATGAGAACATTAGTGATTTCATATTCTATATAGTCCATATAAGGAAAAAACGCGTTTTTGGGCCCCAGGCCCCCAACAGTGTGAATTTTAAAATTCTTTTTCGCCAATTATCGTTGAGAGAGTTTACTCAGCAAGTTCCCAAAGTTTCATGCTAATACCTACACGGGAAGTTTGGGAATTAGTGATGAGTAAGTTTTTTATATAAGAAAAAAACTACATTTTGGGCCCCCGGACCCCATTAAGCGTTATTTTAAATATTTTTTTTTCGCTTGTTACCATCGCGGAAGAGTGCTTATCAACTACCCAGTTTTTCATGCTTCTACCTACACGGGAAGTTGGAGAGTTAGTGATGAGTCAGTTTTTTATATAAGAAAAAAACTACATTTGGGCCCCCGGACCCCATTAAGTGTTATTGTAAATATTTTTGTTTCGCTTGTTACCATCGCGGAAGTGTGCTTATCAACTACCTAGTGTTTCATGCTTCTACCTACACGGGAAATAGGACAATTAGTGATTTTTAGTTTTTATAAAGCTCATATAAGGAAAAAACTTTTTTTGGGCCCCCCGGCCCCCAGGAAGTGATAATTTAATTTTTTTTTCCTCCCGTCGCTATCGCTGGTTTTTACTCAACAACCTCCCAAAGTTTCATGCTTTTGCCTACTCGAGAAATGAGAAAATTAGTTATTTCATATTCTATATAGTCCATATAAGGAAAAAAACGCGTTTTTGGGCCCCGGGCCCCCAACAGTGTGAATTTTAAAATTCTTTTTCGCCAATTATCGTTGAGAGAGTTTACTCAGCAAGTTCCCAAAGTTTCATGCTAATACCTACACGGGAAGTTTGTGAATTAGTGATGAGTAAGTTTTTTATATAAGAAAAAAACTACATTTGGGCCCCCGGACCCCATTAAGCGTTATTTTAAATATTTTTTTTCCCTTGTTACCATCGCGGAAGAGTGCTTATCAACTACCCAGTTTTTCATGCTTCTACCTACACGGGAAATAGGAGAATTAGTGATTTTTAGTTTTTATAAAGCTCATATAAGGAACAAACTTCATTTGGGCCCCCGGCCCCCAGGAAGTGATAATTTAAATATTTTTTTCCCCGTTACCATTGCGGGATTGTACTCAACAACTTCCCACAGTTTCATGCTTTTGCCTACTCGAGAAATGAGAAAATTAGTGATTTCATATTCAATATTATTAACATTGGCAAGGCCCCTGGGGCATTGTGCTGGCCGCACGTTCCCCTGCTCGTTAGTGGTGGCTAAAAACTTGTGAACGCTACATCACTTGCCCCATAGTCCGCCATGGACTGGAAAGGGGGTCATTTTTTTTCATTTTCATTTGAATAGTTTTCGTTTTAATCTAATGAATTTGGTGTTTTATAAATGGTGCAGTACTGTAAACAAATCCATGTTTACTTTGGCTAAACTACGTCAGCGAGTAATGGTGATGTGTCAGAGAAAACGTTCATTGGTTGAATCTGCAGAGAAAACAGCTGCCGCTATTTGCCCTGGGTCGTATCCAAATCTACATTAATTATGTCCGATACCCTCGTTCACGCATTTATACGAATTCCTAGTTTAATATTGTCGGAATCTTGCACCATTCTGGAATTTGCCCCCCCACCCAATTTCACACAAAGATTAGCAAAATATTTGCAGTAGGGTAAATATTCTAAGGCGAATGGATAGCGAAGTCAATAGTGCGCTCGCCTCACTAGCTGAGGGGCGTGGGATCGCAATAAAAGATGTTGATGAATGACTATCGCTAAAAAGTCCTCCGCTGACTTGGAGAGGAGATGGGCGCCGCCAAGGTCTACCAAGCTCCGAGAAAGTTCTAATGGAAACATTAGAACCCGTACGACCACGAGGTTATGGGACACACAAGAAAAAAATAAGAAAAAAAATATTCCAACTCTCCATAAAAACAGGGGCCGCCCTCCGGGGCGAACTCCTTTTCATTCGCCACTGTTATTGCCAGCGGTGGTGTTGACCCAATCAAGTCTTGTTAGTGAACAGTAAGTGAACATTAAGGAAATTAATGAACGAATACAAAATGTAATTAAAAAACCAAAGATTTCACGTGTAATCAATGAATGAAGCAAGCATTAAAAAAAAATCAATTTATATAATAATGTTGGGGGGGGGGCGTGCTAAATGTTTAGATATAATTAAAACATAAAAGCAGCGGCTTAACGTGGGTATGTGTCGCCCGGGGCAGGGCCCAGGTTGCCTCCCCCCACCCCTCCAAAGATATGTTTGATGCTATAATGAAAAGATAATTCTTATTTATTAGAAAAAATAATAAGGTCATTATAGTATACATTTTTATGTTACAAATAAAAACACGTAGAGAATCATTCATTTCTTGGGGAGGGGGGAGGGGTTAAGTTTTTTTTGCTTTTCCTGATAGCAGAATCTTTCTTGAATCAATGTTGTCAGCCATATAATAGCCAAAATAGCTATAGAGAGATCAATCTCGGCGTATTCATTATTTCTTGTAATTAATTTTCCATAACTTGCGTTGTTCCTTTGAGAAAATAACATGTGATTCCTAGTGTAGTGGTTTATCACGTCTGCTTTACACGCGGAAGGTCAGGGGCTTCAAACCCCAGGGAAAAACATATTTTTTTTTAAAATTATAATGTTTTTGACTTTTCACATGGCTGACCCTCTCTAGAGTCGGCCAATCACAGTTTATGGTTGGTAAGCTAGGGTGGTGAAAGGTGGTGGGCAGGTAAATAACTCAGTGCGAATGTCTCGAGACCAACAATGCGTCGGTGCACAGACGTTTACTCGTGTTGCTTTGATTTCTTCGTGCTGTAGTTTGTGTCCGTTCGTTCCTCCTTTCTTTGCAGTGTCCATGAGAAAGTCTGCGGGCGTATGCTACGCCCGGGGTGCGTATCTAGCGTCAAATATCCTAACAAGATGTCTTGCCACTTTGCTTTGTATTCTTTTACTACAACGTTTTCTTGATCTTTTTCAATCCGATTTCTCATTTCTTCCATTTGCAAAAAAACATTGTTAATACTGACAACTTTTCATTACTACATTTATTAATTCTATGCCAGTTTTTCATTTCCCTTAGATGAGCAAGTTTTTAATTATTGTTTAAGATTCTGGAGAATAATCCATTTAAATACACAACATTTTTTTAACCATTAGCTTACTCGTTAAAGTCATACTCGCGGTACCTGTCTCATCTTTATTTTAGTGTGAGGTCCATGTCTAATTTAGAGAAGGTCGTGATACTATGTTGGACACTCTCAATCTCGCGAACGAAGAGTAATCCCAAATCTGTATGTACTGTTTTCATTTTTATAAGCAAATTAACAATGAGGAATTTGCCGCCCAAACAAAGTGTTGTCCGGGGCATTCGATCGCCTCATTATTGAAATTGTTTGTGTACAGTAATTGTCGCTTTTTAAACAGAAGTGGCTTTAAAATTTAAAGAATCAATTACGTTGCCAAGATATAAGTTTCACGTTCTCATAATACTTCATCCTCTTAGTTTTTCAGTTCAGTTGCATAAGTATGAGAATGGTTTATATTTAATATGTAGTTTGAAGTTTTGGCAGTACACAAAGTTTACATATTTTGGGATAGTTCTTTATCCTTTATTTCTGTTATCAATTTCTTATTTTGTTTTTATTTTAGTTTGATAAAAATTCCCACTTTAAACAAAAATCATTCTTAGAAGATAATTAACGACGAGGAATTTGCCGCCCTTAACAAAGTGCCACCCTGGGACATTTGCCCTCCTTGCTCTCGCTACGCCACTGCATAAAAGTAAATACCTCATCAAAAAAATTAAAATATTTGTAAGCAACGACGTTCATAACAGAATAAAAAATTATTCCTTACAAAACCTTCAGCCAAAGAAAATGAATTTTTGACACTGCCAACCATAACATATTTTTTGAGATTTCGTCTGCTGTTCTGTTTTCATCCTGGTTCGAATATCGTCCCTTGCCGCCAAGTAAAATGAAATAAATTATATTCACTTGTAAAGAAGTTTTTTTGTTTTGTTTTTTAAAAATCCTTATCATAACAATAATGTAATTGTAAATTAATGATAAAAATATTTGAACATAACAAAATGAGCGGAAATGAATTTGATCAAGATCGGCCATTCCGTGATATTCAAGTCCCATTAAGTAGCAGGTCGTAAATATTCCTCCCCCACCCCCAGGTCCCTGTCTTCCTCCTCCCCCCCCTCCCCAACTAACAGACAGCTTCAGCTGAAGGTGGCCCGACTGTCTTCCTCTAATTGCCTGCCCAAGGCTATCAGGGCCTGCTTGGAAGGCTATCAGTTTCAGATGATCGTGCGGTGAGGCGCGCTGAGCACGGCGACGCGGAAGAGAAGCTTAGACGTCGGTCTTGGTGCCTTTGTTGGTTGGATTGTTTTGATTTTGGGTAGGAAACAAAAACAATTAATGTCACTCAGCAGTTTATACTTGATGGTATTTAGTGTTTTTTTTTAATGATCTTGTAAATAGGGCTGTCAAATTGTTGAAAAAAGCTGCCCGGGTACCCGTGAAAATTTCGAATGGGTACCCGGGTTACCCGTTCTAAGCGTCGCATAATTTTCCCCGTCTTGACCACTATACCATGCAATCTAGCCACCATCCATGCACCTCATTTCACACAGTAGTAGTAGCTAACGGCTTGCTTCCAGTAACACTATTACTAATGCACTACAATTAACTATAATGCACTAAAAACTATTATTCATTTCCTGCTGTAAATGCTTTCGTCATACTCATAAACTAAAACTACAGTAAGCTGAACATGCAAACAAAAAGACAACAGCAATGACGTAACGTTCAGTGTCATACCTTGAATGTTAATATCCACTTGGCGTCGGTGGTCAATGCTAAGGGCGATGACGGATACAATATTGCGGTAAATCTCAAGTCTCAAGTGATCGTGCTTTGGTCAGTGGTACTGCTTTTGTTATTAATGTTAACACCAAAATATTTCTGATATTGGGTAGGTCGGTGGTTTGTTTATCAATATCAATTTAATGAATAGCGTTCAGATGGCGTTTTATCGCGCTGGGTTGCCACCCTTCGCAGACACAATTTCATTACAATGGTTGCATTTTGACGTGGCATGATTCCACACGGCCGACATCTTACCCATCTTATTAACTTTAAAAACTGACAACTTTGGGTGTATATCAATTTTTGGGCTAGGCAAACACGTGTTAATGAACACAAGAAACACATGCGAATGACAAAAAGGGGGGGGGGTTATAGCAGTGCTTCTCAAAATGGTGGTCCGCTGAAGTTATCAAGAAAGGAGATCGAAATATAATTATAATCCTCCAATTGCCACCAATAATACTAACACAATAGAATTAGTCATTTTTGACAATTAGCTAATAAATGAAAGAAATAAAAGGAAATAAAATACATTTCGCTACCATGTAAGTACAGGGAAAAATAGTGCACCGGTTCCTGGTACCATGGAAAAAATTCAATTCCTGCCGGTCCGCTATACTAAAAAGTTTGAGAAGCACTGCGTTATAGGAGTGAAGAGAGAAGAGGGGATGGGAGTAAATAACGACATCAGATAGTATCAATCGGTGACCCACTGTCGGCTATTTCAAAGCAAAGTTAGTGTCAAAGCAAGGCGCAGCAAGGGTGTTTTTATGAAGAAAAAAACAACAAACAAACACGGCCTCTTTCATCTCTATGCATTCAATCCTCACGGCCGACCTCTGCCCATCCTACACGTTAGTAACTATTTAATTTATTAAATTTAAATACTGATAACCTTGTCCGCATTATAAAAATCAGTTTTTCTAGGTCACCACGTGTTAATGAACACAAGAACTACAAGCGAATGCAAGGAGTGATGGGAGGAGAAGGGGTTAGATAAGCAACATTAGCTAGTATCAATCGGCGTATTTCAAAGCAAAGTTAGTGTCAAAGCAAGGGTGGTTTTTTTTATTAACAAAGAGCGTCTTTCATCTCTAAGCAGTCCATCTTTATTTTTGGCAGAGGACTTTTGTTTTATTTATATGATTTTTTTAAAGAACCAAAACCTTTTTGTGTTGTGCGATTTCTGTTTCACGTTGAGAGAAAAAAGATGTATCAAAATACTTTGTAAATTGTTGGGACCGTATTTTATTTCCCATTGATAGATACTTCCCGTTGACAGATTATGATATTTTTCCAAAGATGTACTTCGCAGCACATTTATTCATTTGATAAATTGTTTAGTGAGTCACAATGTAAACTCAAAAAATCCGCATGGGAGCCGAAGTTTGGCCTCCTTTAATATAGAACATAGACATTGAAGCCACATTTTCACGGGTACCCGGGCGGAAGTTTACTACCCGGGTAATCACACGGCAACGTGTACCCGGGTTTCGGGTACCCGTTGACAGGCCTACTTGTAAATATATTACATTGGCTGCGTCCTTGTGGCGCGTGCGATGGTACAGAACCAGGAGGCGAGTGGGTAAATCAAAGGGCAGGTTGGTTAATCAATAGTTGCTCTTTTGGTCAATTAATATTTGGTCAAGTAAGCTACCTACAGGCAGTTGGCCATTGCCGTCAGTTGACAACTTTAGTTATAATTTGGCCGAAATAGGAATTTTACTTGGAAAATGAATTGGTCTTGTATTTTGAGATGTAAATGGATGGTAATTGGCAAAAAATAATTGGTTGTAAGTTGGCCAGAGAATCGGTTGTTAGTTGGCCAGAGTATCGGTTGTGCTTTGGAAATATAATTGATTGTAATTAGGCCTAGGAATTCCGTGTAAGTTGGCCAGAGAATGGGTTATAAGTTGCACAGAGATTTGGTTGTAATTTGGCTAGAGAATTGCTTATAATTTGATTAGAGAATTGCTTATAATTTGATTAGAGAATTGCTTATAATTTGATTAGAGAATTGCTTATAATTTGATTAGAGAATTGCTTATAATTTGATTAGAGAATTGCTTGGAATGTTTCCAGAGAAATTGTTGTAATTATGGCAATCAATGTGTCTTAATCTGCGCAATGAATTGACAATGTTTTAGAGCTTTTTAGCAAAAAAGAAATCTTATCTGAATCTAAAGTTTTTATCTGAAATTGTAATCTGCTAATTTCCAAAACGCTATGTTCCAACAAGTCTAGCATTCAGTTCAGACACCCGTGGTTCATTACAAGTCGTCTGATCGCGTCAAATGGTCTAACGGTCCCTAAAAAAAGTATTTGTTGTAAGGAGAATCCCCCTCTGTGTGGCGATGAGGCCGTAAGCCCGAACACCTCGCGGCCAACTGGGGACAAAATTAATAGCCGCTTTGTCGACCGTCACATGAATAAAACATAAACTCTCGTCTTCGCGGCGATCGTTTAACGAGGACGGAGTCGAGTCTCAGGAGAAGAGTTTCCCTTATTCTTACTCGCTTTTCGTGTGAGCGCGTGCGCGTTATTTGTTCATGCGTGTAGGCACGCACGCCCACAGTCCTCACGCACACTCCAGTTACAAAAACACACATGCAAACATAAAATTGGTCCTTACTTCATTGGTAAAAATGAATTCTGGGTGGAGTGGGCACTATTGATGACTTAACTAATACTGTGTCCCTTTGTTACATTATTTTTTTCTGGAGAGTTTTGGGCGCGAATACTGGCTTAAAGATATTGTTTGAAAACCCACCCGTTGATGAATATTTGATCAAATATTAATTTACCACCTCATTGTTTACATTCGATCCTGTTTTTTTTTCCTTCTATTTATTTCAATACGCTGCTGATGAATTTATAACAAATGGATAAAGATTCAATTTTAAACACTGAAGCAGAGTATTTATAACTGTCTATTTGTTTGTTTTGTATATTTCTTTCTAAAATCACACAATTTCTTTACGTCAAAAAACACAAAGTTTGAAAAATAATGCGGTCAATCTACGTGGTTGGGGGGGGGGAGGTAAAAAAAAAGATTCGAACAATGGAGTCTCCTCTAACAAAACGTTTTCTTCCGCACATATCAACTATCGGGATTTCCCTTTTGTTCCATTTCTGTTTACGATTTCGCCGCCTCTCTAATCCGAGCCATTACTTACATTCATCTGCCGCCTTGCTTTTGATTGCAACGAGACGACAACTCCTAGTCGCTCTACGTCGTCCGTGAATGGCGGCTGATCCGGATTATCCCCTCTTGTCTAAAACCGGCCATGTTTTCATATGTTCTCAGATGAGTAGCCGCCCCTCGGATTTCGTAGGATGGGAAAATTTCTTAGGACTTCTCTCCCCTTTCTTAGCGACATCGCCATTAGAAACTGGCGTAAATATAGGTTGTCACATTGTCAGTGTTCCTATATTGGAAGCAGCGAACAAAGAGTAAAAAGATGAACAAGACGAGTCTTTGTGTTTTGTAACAGGATTCATGGTGGGCAGCGTAAAAAAATCAATCTCCTCTAAAGTAAGTAAATAAAATCTAAAGTGTGTCAGTGAGTCACCTCAAAAGTGTGTCAGTGAGTCACCTCAAAAGTGTGTCAGTGAGTCACCTCTAAAGTGTGTCAGTGAGTCACTCTAAAGTGTGTCAGTGAGTCACCTGTAAAGTGTGTCAGCGAGTCAGCAATAAAGTGTGTCAGTGAGTTAGCAATAAAGTGTGTCAGTGAGTTAGCACTAAAGTGTGTCAGTGAGTCACCTCTAAAGTGTGTCAGTGAGTCACCTCTAAAGTGTGTCAGTGAGTCACCTCTAAAGTGTGCCAGTGAGTCACCTCTAAAGTGTGTCAGTGAGTCACCTCTAAAGTGTGTCAGTGAGTCACCTCTAAAGTGTGTCAGTGAGTCACCTCTAAAGTGTGTCAGTGAGTCACCTCTAAAGTGTGTCAGTGAGTCACCTCTAAAGTGTGTCAGTGAGTCACCTCTAAAGTGTGTCAGTGAGTCACCTCTAAAGTGTGTCAGTGAGTCACCTCTAAAGTGTGTCAGTGAGTCACCTCTAAAGTGTGTCAGTGAGTCACCTCTAAAGTGTGTCAGCGAGTCACCTCTAAAGTGTGTCAGTGAGTCACCTCTAAAGTGTGTCAGTGAGTCACCTCTAAAGTGTGTCAGCGAGTCACCTCAAAAGTGTGTCAGTGAGTCACCTCTAAAGTGTGTCAGTGAGTCACCTCTAAAGTGTGTCAGTGAGTCACCTCTAAAGTGTGTCAGTGAGTCACCTCTAAAGTGTGTCAGCGAGTCACCTCAAAAGTGTGTCAGTGAGTCACCTCTAAAGTGTGTCAGTGAGTCACCTCTAAAGTGTGTCAGTGAGTCACCTCTAAAGTGTATCAGTGAGTCATCTCTAAAGTGTGTCAGTGAGTCACCTCTAAAGTGTGTCAGTGAGTCACCTCTAAAGTGTGTCAGTGAGTCACCTCTAAAGTGTGTCAGTGAGTCACCTCTAAAGTGTGTCAGCGAGTCAGCAATAAAGTGTGTCAGTGAGTTAGCAATAAAGTGTACAGTGAGTAACCTCTAAAGTGTGTCAGTGAATCACCTCTAAAGTGTATCAGTGAGTCACCTCTAAAGTGTGTCAGCGAGTCAGCAATAAAGTGTGTCAGTGAGTCACCTCTAAAGTGTGTCAGTGAGTCACCTCTAAAGTGTGTCAGTGAGTCACCTCTAAAGTGTGTCAGTGAGTCACCTTTAAAGTGTGTCAGCGAGTCAGCATTAAAGTGTGTCAGTGAGTTTGCAATAAAGTGTGTCAGTGAGTCACCTCAAAAGTGTGTCAGTGAATCACCTCAAAAGTGTGTCAGTGAGTCACCTCTAAAGTGTGTCAGCGAGTCAGCAATAAAGTGTGTCAGTGAGTTAGCAATAAAGTGTGTCAGTGAGTCACCTCAAAAGTGTGTCAGTGAGTCACCTCAAAAGTGTGTCAGTGAGTCACCTCTAAAGTGTGTCAGTGAGTCACCTCTAAAGTGTGTCAGTGAGTCACCTCTAAAGTGTGTCAGTGAGTCACCTCTAAAGTGTGTCAGCGAGTCAGCAATAAAGTGTGTCAGTGAGTTAGCAATAACGTGTGTCAGTGAGTCACCTCAAAAGTGTGTCAGTGAGTCACCTCAAAAGTGTGTCAGTGAGTCACCTCTAAAGTGTGTCAGCGAGTCAGCAATAAAGTGTGTCAGTGAGTTAGCAATAAAGTGTGTCAGTGAGTCACCTCAAAAGTGTGTAAGTGAGTCACCTCTAAAGTGTGTCAGCGAGTCAGCAATAAAGTGTGTCAGTGAGTCACCTCTAAAGTGTGTCAGTGAGTCACCTCTAAAGTGTGTCAGTGAGTCACCTCTAAAGTGTGTCAGCGAGTCAGCAATAAAGTGTGTCAGTGAGTTAGCAATAAAGTGTGTCAGTGAGTCACCTCAAAAGTGTGTCAGTGAGTCACCTCAAAAGTTTGTCAGTGAGTCACCTCAAAAGTGTGTCAGTGAGTCACCTCAAAAGTGTGTCAGTAAGTCACCTCAAAAGTGTGTCAGTGAGTCACCTCAAAAGTGTGTCAGTAAGTCACCTCAAAAGTGTGTCAGTGAGTCACCTCTAAAGTGTGTCAGTGAGTCACCTCAAAAGTGTGTCAGTGAGTCACCTCTAAAGTTTGTCAGTAAGTCACCTCTAAAGTGTGTCAGTAAGTCACCTCTAAAGTGTGTCAGTGATTCACCAATAAAGTGTGTCAGTGAGTCACCTCTTAAATGTGTGTCGGTGAGGACCTTCTAAAGCAGTGGTTCTTAAGCTTTTGAAGTCGGGGAGCACTTTTGATCATGACAAAAATTTGGGGAGCACCAAAATCAAGGAGTAAAAAAAACAATCAAATACTCATACGTACGACTTTTATTGAAAATAAAAATTATAACATAAGAGTTTAAAATTATGACAAACAAATGTTTAATAAACATAAATTTAATAAGTAAAAAAATAACATTGAGCAAAATTTAATTCAGAAAAATAAAAAGATTTAATGTGAAACCTGAGTTTGACGGTTTTTACAAATTTCAGTGATATTAGGCCTAATCTTAGAAATAGCTACCCTCAATTCTTCATCCAAATTAGTAAGTGTTGCTCGTTTTTTTAGTTTTTATGTTGGTGACTATCGAGAAACCGAATTCACACAAATATGATGTTGAAAATTGCAACAGGATTTTAAGTGCCTTCATGGAGAGAGCTGAGTATTCTTGTTGCACAAAGATCCAAAATTCCTCCCGAACCATTTCGGAAAATTTTATTTTAAGTGTCCGATCCGATGATAGGTTGATTAATTCTTCTTCTTCTTGGTATGACAACTTACTATTTGATGTATCAACCGTGGCAAAGGGATTACGTATCCAGTCATATGTTTCTACGTTTATTGATGGAAAATAAAATTCAATCTTTTCTTCTAATAAAGTTAAATGCTCTGTTACTGCTGAAATAATTTCGTCGGTAGTGTTATCATTAAGAGAAGGTAAGATATCTACTTTCTTTTTCTCCAACAAACGATTTTTCCAAAAAATAACTTTTTTCCTAAAGGCTGTCAATTTGTCGGCCAATGTTAAAAAATTTTTCTATTCTTCCTTGAAGGCTGGTATTAACACAATTGAAATAATCAAAACATATCAGCTAAATATGCCAATTTAGCACACCAAATGTCATTTTGAAGATATTCCACAAAATCATCCATATTTTCATTTTGGAAAAAGGTCATCAATTCATCCTTCAGTTTTAAGAAACGACGTAACACTTTTCCTCTGGATAACCATCTCACTTCAGAATGCAAAAGCAAAGATTCGTACTTGGCTTCCATAGAGATGCAAAGATTTTTAAAGACGCTTATTTTCAAAGGTCTCGATTTTATGAAGTTTACCATATTTACAACTTTGTCTAGCACAGGTTTTAATGCTACTGGTAATGTTTTGGACACCAGAGATTCTCTGTGCAAAAAACAGTGAGTAGATATAATATTGGCGTTTCTTTTCTTGGCGAGAGTCACAAACCCTTTTAATGAGCCTACCATTGATGGAGCACCGTCCGTACAAATTCCCACACACAACTCCCATGATATTTTGAATTGTTCAAAATAGGAAGAAATAGAATCAAAGACATCTTGTCCTGTCGAACGTTCGGTAAGCTCAAGACAGCATAGAAATTGATTCACTATTTCGTTTTCATGAATGAAACGAACGAACCCTAGTATATGAGCTTTTCCACTTATGTCAGTGGACTCGTCAATTTGCAGAGCAAAATGCCGTTTGGAAAACTTATCGGCAACTGTTTTCTCAATATCATCCGACACATTTTTAATTCTATTTTTTATTGTATCATTTGAACGAGGAATTTTCATTATTTCCTTTGTTGCTTCATCGCCAAACATAATTTTAACCATTTCACAACATGCAGGTATAATTAAAGACTCTGCTATAGTATGTGGTTTTAACTGAACAGCAATCATTTCACCAACCTTATATGACGCCAATTGTGCCTTATCGGAAATTTTCAGAGTTTTTTCAAAATATTTTACTTGTTTAGCTTGCGTATCTAACAATCGTTTGAAATAATCTTTAGTTTTTGTAGCAAGGTTGGCGTGATTTGTAGAAAAGGTGACGTTTCAACTTGGTAGGAACCATCGTGCTGTTGGATAATTTTTCTCCACATACAATACATTGTGGAATGTGATATTCTTTCTCACAAATGTATGTAAATCCAAAACTTAAATATTCTTCAGAATACTGTCGATTAATTTTTCTTCTTTTAATTCTAACGTTTGTATCAGACACAATATATGCAGCAAGAGTATTACTACCGCTTCCACTTGTACTCGGTCCATTTTTAGTATTTTGTTCTTCCGAATCAATCGCTTTTCGTTTGATAAGAAATTTGTCCATTATGGGGTATTACTGTAAAAACCAAAAATGAATTGGGAATTAATAATACTTTTTTAACATTATGATCCGAACTTAACTCATAATTTCGCGGAGCACTTGCAAGTACCTCGCGGAGCACCAGTGCTCCGCGGAGCACCGGTTAAGAACCACTGTTCTAAAGTGTATCAGTGAGTAACCTCTAAAGTGTGTCAGTGAGTCACCAATAAAGTGTGTCAGTGAGTCTCCTCCATACTCTGTCAGTGAGTCACCTCTAAACTGTGTCAGTGGGTCACCTCTAAATAGTGTCTGTAAGAAAATGTATTATTTATTTTTTTAGACAAGAAAAACAAAGACCGGAACCATTTTCTTGTCATCTGCTTTTCTCGCTCGCACTAGTCTTTAATCTTCAAGTATGTAATGTATTTGAGAATGGACCACGCGTAAGTTACTCTCTGTAAACGAAGATATTTGCATGGATCGCGCTTCAAAAAATGAAATAAATATATAGCTGTGCCCTAGGGAGTGGAGAAAATGAGTAAACAAACAATCCACGTGTAGAAAAGATTTACAATAAAAATGGGGACGGGGTTATCCTCCTATATAATAAAAGGCAAAGTTCTGTCCGTTCTCTCCCGTCACCTATAGCGATTGGTCCCTCAAACACATATGACTCCTACAGCCAATCACTAGCGGAGAAAAATTTACATATTACGCGGAGGTTCAAAACGAGTTATTTTTGGTGCAGTTTTTTGGTCATAATTCAGTATGTTTTTCCCATCTTGAAGTGATGCCTGCCGCTTATTCCAATGACAATTCTGTTAAATACGTTTTCTTTGATGGTCCTGGGGGTAGTGGCAAGAGTTTTTTTTTGTTGCTGTTATTGTTGTTGTTGTTTTGTGGTTGTTGTTATTGTTGTTGTTTTGTTTTTGTTGCTGTAGTTGTTGTAGTTGTTGTTTCGTTGTTATTGTTTTGTTGTTTTTGTTTTGTTGTTGTTGCTGTTGTTGTTTTGTTGTTGTTGTTTTGCTGTTGTTGTTTTTTGTTGTTGTTGTTTTGTTTGCTGTTGTTGTTTTTGTTGTTATTGTTGCTGTTGTTGTTGCTGTTGTTGTTTTTGTTGTTTTTGCTGTTGCTGTTGTTGTTGTTGTCCACATACCTTGCTCTGCGACGACAATGTCCTGCAAACGCTTCAGCATAACAACTACCAAAACATAGCGTCCATGAACTTCACAGGTCACCCTACACTTATTCCCGTCCTTGGGCGGGCTTGGTTACTAGTATTTAATATCAGATGTTTTGGGAATGACTTAATTAGTACATACGTAAGAACCTACGTTTTATGGGCCTACAGTCGCAACTATGATATATGAAATTACATATGAACCTACGTTTTATGGGCCTACAGTCGCAACTATGATAAATGAAATTCCGCATGAACCTACGTTTTATGGGCCTACAGTCGCAACTATGATATATGAAATTAAACATGAACCTACGTTTTATGGGCCTACAGTCGCAACTATGATATATGAAATTACATATGAACTTACGCTTTAAGTGCCTGCATTCAACACTGTGATATACGGAATTATGCATGAGCTTACTATTTTAAATGTATTATTCCTGATGAGGTTATGCGGATGAATACACGCAGCCATAGTATTCGCCTGAGATGAGATGTATATGTGTTCATTATTGTCATGGGCTTCAGCCTGACTGTATGCATTGATGGATGTATGTTTGTATAGATGTTTGTTTATGTTTTTCTATTGGGCTTTTGCATGATTGTACTCGTTTGCATTGATGGATGTATGTTTGTATAGATGTGTACGAGTATGGCGACAGACTCAATATATCACACCGTTACGGCCGGGGCTGTTTCTTTCGCGGAATGTCCGGCCTCACGAAAGCTTATATTTCATCAACAGCGAGCCTACTGCGTGTCGCCTTCCAGTTCTTCTGCTTAATAAATCATATTTATGTAAGGAGGGGAACTAAGGATAGATAATATTTGTCTTTAAGAGAAGGAGACGTAATTTTTTTTACGTGTCCCCGGCTCGGGGAACTTAAGCCGTCTGAGCGCAGGAATATCTGCGTCCACTTCCGGTTGATCCTCTTTGCACATCTCTTCGCTGAGGAGATTAAGAAAACTATCAGATTACGTGTTTTCTTGCTCCGAGTATCGTATTCGGGAATGATAGATGGTTTCACGACAGCTCGACGTCAGATACGGTTGTGTATTTCACTTATTCACTCACCCGAGCTATTCGTGCATCTTGGTCGATGTTGTTTATGCTGTTATTGTGCAGGCTTATTTAATTGACGTAAGATGAACGATCAAATCGCAAGATTGTAGATCATAACTCAATAAGTAAATGTGTGTATATATAATACCGTATACTCCGGCGCAAAAGACGACTTTTTAGCCCCCTAATTTTCTTCCTAAAAGTCCGGGTTCGTCTTATACCCTGAGTACAGTATTATCGTATTGTACCTGTTCATACAGTACAGCTCCAGTATCGTAATACAGTACAGCTCCAGTATCGTAATACAGTACAGATCCAGTATCGTAATACAGTACAGCTCCGGTATCGTAAAACAGTACAGATCCGGTATCGTAATACAGTACAGCTCCGGTATCGTAATACAGTACAGCTCCGGTATCGTAATACAGTACAGCTCCGGTATCGTAATACAGTACAGCTCCGGTATCGTAATACAGTACAGCTCCGGTATCGTAATACAGTACAGCTCCGGTATCGTAATACAGTACAGCTCCGGTATCGTAATACAGTACAGCTCCGGTATCGTAATACAGTACAGCTCCGGTATCGTAATACAGTACAGCTCCAGTATCGTAATACAGTACAGCTCCAGTATCGTAATACAGTACAGCTCCGGTATCGTAATACAGTGCAGCATACAAGTGGCAAACAATCAAGACCCCATCACGTCTCCATCAGCAAGAAGAAAGAAATATGGAGCCAGTTTCATATTATTTCGCCATATAAGCCGCCCTTTTTCTTCCCCAAATCTGGGGTGGGGGGGGGGTAGTAGGTGC